>WEKY01038846.1:116060-141947 GCA_013390045.1 Picathartes gymnocephalus
CTCAGACAGCCACGTTATGCTGTTGGTGCAGAGGGGATAAAATGTAAAAACATTCTTTGAAGTATTTGGTGAGGACGCGTCCCCTTTATTTATTCAGGGTTGTTGAGTATAAAGTTGGATTTCATT
This sequence comes from Picathartes gymnocephalus, assembly GCA_013390045.1. Classification (NCBI taxonomy): domain Eukaryota; kingdom Metazoa; phylum Chordata; class Aves; order Passeriformes; family Picathartidae; genus Picathartes; species Picathartes gymnocephalus. The sequence continues at coordinate 116,187 of WEKY01038846.1, forward strand.
TTGAGAGGAGATATCCACCACGAGAAAAGTGTTTTACTTCATCACAAATTCTTAATTTTCCTCTGAAAAGTTATGTAATTTGAAACAAAATTTGAACAGCCCTCAGCAAAAACCATTTAAAAATTATTTCCTCTTTTAGTCTTATTCAATTTGCTGTCTTTCAAGCCTGTAAATGCTGTCTGACCTGATCTAAATGTGGATCCTTATTGTTGGGTCTGCAGGATTAAGAGGAATCAGGACAGGTGCAGAGAGTTGCATGGGGACTGCTGGTTTGTTACAGTGGCTCTTATTCCTTGGGGACAGGAATAACCCTCTTGATCATCTCATGTTTATGTGTAAATCATAGCTGCTAGTATTTTGCATTGTTTGTGTACACAAATACATAAAATGCAAAATATCGATGGCCATGATTTAGAACATTTTCGGCAGATTTTTGTTTTACTGAGTTTGTAGTGAGTGTGTGTGCATGTGCATGCAAGAATATTAGGAGCATATAGAATATCTTCTGTTTATATTTCTGTAGTTAAAACAGAACCAATGAACAGCAGTGAGATTGCTACTACTACTACCACAGACGGGTCTTTAGACAATTTCTCAGGATCAGGTAAGGAATAAAAATTAGTTTTAAGGTCAGCATTTTTTCATTTATTATTTTCTTATCCCATGTGGTATAAATCCGTGCACATCTCTTAAAAAGCCTTTTGCACTTTCCAGCTTATGCCTATTTCTGTTCATTTTAGTCTAAGTCAACAGGAGTTTTCCCCAAGGAGCATTACAGTATCAGGCTTATTAATGTCCACTGGTGTCCTCGGTGGGAGTCTCACTAGAAAGTATCCTGGCTGGCCCACAGTAATTACTTTTTTCTTTTCTGTGAGTAAACATACATGCCTCTGTGATTATTATTCTAATTGGGGGTAGGTCTTCCTCACTTACTATGATTTATTTTTACCAAGGCATTCATTCTTTTGTCAGGCTTCTTTTCTTCGAGGAAGCCAGAAGCATCTTAGCTTCTGACATACAGGATACAAACACTGTGAAAACAATCTAAGGTGTTTGCTCAGTTTTGCATACCTATGGACTAACTGTGGAATTTCTAACACATTGTTTTTATGACGCAAATGAAATCAAAAAAGGATTTAATAATATATTGTAGGATTACATTTCCATAGTAACAAAATCTGACATCTCACAACCAGATTCCTGGTAGCCAGCCCTTTCCTGGTCTTGTCACAGCCTCCATTTTCTGCACATTTTAATTCTCTGAAAGAAGAAAATACAGTGTGTACCTAACAGTACATGTGTGGTGATCTGACTAAAGGTCAGACTGTAACATTTGGCATGTCTGTAGCCTCACAGGCCAAAGAAGAGAAAAATTATTGGGTGTGGAAGGCACAGAAAGAGGCTGCCTGCTTCCCTCCCAGAGTGTAAAGATGATGGATTTTCCCTGTAGCTGGCCAGGAAGGGGGTAGCTGGGGAGGGGTAATTATGCGTGCCTTGTTTATTTCCAAGTACTTAGCAATAAGGCCTGTTGTTTCTCGGGCTGTCTGATTTTACAGTAGTCTCATAACCCGCCGCTGACCCTTTTCTGGCAATGGCTCCCCAGCCCACCTTGGGACATAGAGGAGAAGTGACACCCAGACAGTAACCAGAGAGGCAAGGGCTCCCAGAAATATCGCCCTGAGCAGAGCAGGCCAGCAGAGCCTCGCCACGCACCCAGAAATGCTGACAGAAGTGGGCTGTGCTGGTGGGAGGCTCGGTGTCCGCAGCGCTGCTGGCGCTGCTCGGGGAGCGGCTCACGGTGCAGCCTCCTCTGCTTACGTGTTTCACTGACAGCATCTGCACCTTGGACATCCTTGTGCAGCACTGATTTGAAGGTCTGAGAGCATTTTAGACAGCAGATAAGGTGGAAGAAAATAGTAGTGTAATATGGTAATACATAGGCTGTATTAGGAATTTTTTTTCTTTTAAAAAGAGGCGCGTGCTCTGAAGCGGGCCATATGTTTTCAATCGAGGCACGCATAAAGCTCCTTCATAAAATGTAGGTCTTAAAAATTCTAAAAGTTAATAAAATGTTGCACTTGAGATATCAACAATCCTTTGAAAATATGAAGGAAAATGTTTCCATTAGGAAATAGGTTGTTTGCATTGAAAATGTTGCCTGTGTGCAACCAAAGAATAAGCTATGGCTCAGGAATTGTACAAAGGGACAATTTAGTATTTGAGATTTGCAATCAAGCTTTTAATGTTAAGCATTCTTGTATAGTTCCTCATAAAATATTATTTTCTATCTAAGGTATCAATGATATTTGAATTTAATTAAAATCTTGTTAATACTCTGAAATTCTATTAGGAAAAATAATATTTATCTTTGGTGTGTGTATTTACACTTCTGTATGCTTTCTTTTCTCCTTGGTGCAGCAATTGGAAGCAGTGGTTTCAGCCCAAGACAAACACACCAGTTCTCCCCACCACAGATTTACCCTTCCAAGTATGATATCTTTTTAAAATAATAATAGTAGTAGTAATAATAATAATAACTGGAATAGGCAGATTTTAACCTCATTTAAAATAATAATTGAGTCCATCTGTTAAGCCATAATTTAAACCGCAGCAGCTTCTGGGGAAAAAAAAAATTTAAATGCTTAAGAATGTATTTGAAAAATATTTGTAAAGTTCTTATTTCACTTATTCTTTTATTGTTGATTTCTTGTTGTTTTATCTCCTAAAGTTTCTGTTGTCTAGCACAGACTATCATTATGTGTTAATGAAGCAGTAGGATTATAATAAAGCTAAAAATAAGAACACGCATATCTGTCTAATGCAGTGTCTGTCCTATTTTCTGTCATTTGTAATCAATAGCAGACCCTACCCACATATTCTTCCTACCCCGTCTTCACAAACGATGGCTGCGTATGGGCAGACGCAGTTTACAACAGGAATGCAACAAGCTACAGCCTATGCCACGTACCCCCAGCCCGGCCAACCCTATGGAATCCCTTCATATGGTAAGAAATCACAGCCGTGTTATTTTATTCCTGAGGTAAACAGTTGTTAGATTAGGTTAGATTGGGTTAGTACTTAATGGGACAGCTGTGCTCTATGGCATTTCTTGTGGAACACTGTTAATTTTCCCACCTTGGAATGAGTGATGCTTAATTTATGTATTAAAGAGCTAAAAAGATACTCAAGAAGATAAACCCTTTTTGGGATCAGGGGAAGAGGTTCCTTAGCTTTTTGTTGGTGACATCAAAAATACAGCACTGAAATGGGAAAAGAGATCTCAGGGCTTCCATGACACAGGCCCAGCCCCCGGCTCAGGGCTCTGCTCCCCAGCAGTGCGGGAGGTTACGTTGGGATGTAAAAGTCTGAATTTCAGCTGGTGCAGATTACTGGAACCCAGACGAATCTGCGAGGCTGTGCTGATTTTCAGCAGGCAAAAAATCTGATTCAAAAATGCCTCCATCAAAAAAAAAAATCTCACTTTCCAATGTTTTAAAATTCCCTGGAGGTGAAAATTGAGGTAAATTGCCACTAAAGCTCTGTCTGCCTGATGAAGGAGCTAGTACTAAGTAGCAAATATTTCCAAAAAAATTTAATTTAAAAACAAGCTGCCATGGGTGAGACCATTTTCCTGCCAGACTGTCTGCTGGCAGACCACATAGCAGTGCAGCAGCGAGGATGCATTATTAGAAAATAGGTCTTCATATTCCTCTGGGGGAATATATTAAAAATATACAATCCACATGCTTTGAACAGTGTATTTTGTAAAACTATACTTGGATAATGTAAGTTTTATACCAAAAGGACAGAAGTCACCATGAAAGCTGTTCACTTTAAAATTATTTAAAGTTTTAAGTGCAAAAATGGTGAATCTCTCATCTTGAAGTCTTCAAGTTGAAAATCCACTGGGTCGCAAGTATATAGGCAGATTATGGTGAACAGTAGGTAAAACAAATACATTATTATTTCCCCTTACTTTAAAACAGGGGTCTAAGTATAAACTGGATGTTTCAGTTTCAGTTTGAATGCACATATTTTAAACTTACACTATCAGATGGGGAGTCTTGGACACACACACACACACACAGACACACAGACACAAGAGTTCCTGTTTCTGGTGAGAGCTTGTCTGCTAAGTCCATCTGGATCAGGTGGGGTGATAACAGACAACCCTTTTCCCCACCCTGCTTTTGTTGACCTGTTTCTCCTGTGGACACCTCGTGTTCATACTTGGCTGACTGCTAGGCTTGGGCAGCCGAAACAGTGACTTTTTTGTTTTTTGCTTGGTTCCTCTGGATGAAATCCTGACCTCACTGAAGTCAACTCTAAAACTCCCACTGACTTCAGCCAGGCCTTGATTTCACTATTTGAGTTTAGCTGTCTCACTGTCGTCGGAGCTGTAATTGAGAGTTGCTTTACTTGGCAACTGCTTGTGGGGGTTAACATGCTTGCCTGCTCTTTTGTTTTGGTTTGGTTTTTTGCCTAGTCCATCCCCCATGCTTAGGACTTCAGATAAATTTGCAATGTTTTACATTGCAGAGCTACTTTTGACCACTGAAATCCTCAGCTCCTGAGCCAAGAGAATTTTTAAGTGTTTTGTTCTTTTCATACACTGCCTTGTGGCTTGTACTAAGGTGTTCCTTGCTGGTGTACTTTATGGGAGTAATATTTAAAAGCAAATAACTGTTAAAAAGGTTTGGGACTTAACATAGATTTGTGCATATTTAAGGCATGCCATATAATCTATGCTCCCAAATGAAATTATGTGGGGAGCTTTAGGACACTCATTTGCAACAGGCAAGAACTGAAGCCTTGATTAGAGCCAAAATTCTACTCTTTGATCTGCAGCTTAGACCCCATGTACCCTCTGTCTTGCCTTTCTTTCATCCAGGCAGAAATCTTACAGCAGTATAAAGGAAGAAGACTTATGCCTATGTGAAAGGAAAAACTGAGTTGAGGCCTCTCTCTTTTTGTTTCTTTACTCTGGGTCTGCTGGAAGAAAGAGTATTCATGAGCTCCTGTATCAGCCTGCCTCAAGTTTTCTCTCTAGAGTGGAGTTGGGGAAGGTGCTGTCTCAACTGTACGTCTAGCCTCTTCATTTTTCCATTTCCCCACCTCCACAGCCATGCAGCCATGAAGGCAGGAAGGGGGGTGGAGGGGAATGCCATTGACAGCTGCTGCCCTGGGGCTCCTGACTCTGCTTCATCTGCAAAGCCCCTGAGGAGGCTGGAGAATTTCCTGAAGCTCTTTCCTTCTGCCTGCTCCAGCACCAGCATCTAGCAAAGGCTTTGCTTACCAACTTCTTTACTTTCCAGATCCCGGCAGTCCTCTTGTGTCACTGTCCCTTCCTACTTCCTTGAGTACATTAGATTAGGGAGAAGGGAGCATCAAGGTTTGATGAGTGAAGGCTTTCTGGATGAGAGCAAGTGTGAGAGTAAGTCCCAGGAGATGAAAGGCTCTTCATAGCATGGAGGTTTGCAAAAGGGCATGTCAGTGCCAAGTTGTCTTCACTCAAGTGGCATCCTCCTACTGCTGCTTTTGATCATCTCTTCCTGCTAGATCTGAGATGGGGAGTTGGATCAGGCTGTTAAAGGAAATTTAGAACTAGAAATTTAATGCTTGATTTAGTTAAACTTTCTCTAAGCCATATTTAATCAGCATTTTAGAAGCCCTTAAACAGACAACAAATAGGGATTGTTGATACCAATCATCCATAGCAGGAGCTTCCCCTTGGAAATGGGATGTCAAGATTCATCATTCGAACTGCTTAATAGTAACATGAAACAGAAGAATCAAGTAAGCATCAGGGAAAAACAAGCAAACAGGGTTAGTCTGGCAGTTAGAAGGTCTGGCAGAAGGAATTAAGGTTAATTAATGACAGCAGTTGAAAAATAATTATTTAGATGGCAGAAAATATGCTGCCATTTCTATATGGGGAGGTATTGAAGTTTTGCCAACACAGTAACTTCTGAGCCATTTCCTACCTTGAAACATTGTTGAATATTGTCTAAAGAAAAATCCAACTGGGAAATGGACTTAGATTAACAGTAATGTTACTAATTCACACTTAGCTAATTCTGCTCAAATATTATCGGTTTCTGAACAATGAGGTATCACTGAATGCTAGAATGAAACTTAAGAATATTGTTTCACTTTTCCACTACTTTGGCTATAATTATTTTTAAATGATAGTTCATGTTGGGACGAGCTTATAATTAAAACCAAGAGACTGAGGCTGAATTGTGTGCATTTCCTCAGTATTTTGCTTGCTGATATTTGCTTGCTCATTGCCTTGCAAATTGAGGGAGGAATCACTGAAACTGGGCAGCAAGTCATTCATTGATCAGACTTTGGATTCTTTTATAACTAAGTTTAGAAATGAGAGAGTAATGTGGTGTGTAATGGATTTCCCCGTCAGTGCAGATTAATGACTCTGCTATGTTCCTCCCAGTTCAGGAGATTGCTTCAGAAATAGTTCCTGTCTCTTAGGTGCTTATTTGTTAAAAACTGAATTAGTGTTTAATCACCTTTGAAAAATCATCATTGCACTTAATACTGCTAGTTCTCTTTATCCACTTCTAGTTCCTTAGAAAAATCGTTCTTGGAGCTGTGTCATTTTCATGTAGGAATATTATACAATGCAATTCTCAGTTATGTCATTAATGGGTAGATGGCAGGAGAGCTTGGCTATGCTATGCTTCATTAAATTCATATAAAGTTGCTAATCTACCTCTGTGTAATATCATGAATATATGGAAAAGTCTGCCTCTGGCAGGAAAGGAAAAAAGGAATAATGCAACTTCCTGTTCATGTATAAATTTCTTTTGCAGTTATTGGAAACACAGTTTTGAATTTAACCTCTCCCTGGTGAACTTCAATTTTCTGTGTGCTTTTAGACTGCTCTTACCCTATTCATTTGTGCATGCTCTTAATATTTGTTCTCTGAGGCAATAGTAGGTATATGTTAAAATGGCTGTTAATTAAGTGATTTTACTTTCCATCCCTGTTTGAATATGAACAAATAGATTTGCTGTCACTAACTGATTTAGGTGCATTGTGGGCAGGCATCAAGACAGAAGGTGGATTGGCACAGTCACAGTCACCCGGACAGACAGGATTTCTAAGCTACGGTGCCAGCTTTAGTACACCTCAACCTGGACAAGCTCCATATAGCTACCAGATGCAAGGTCTGTATAAACAGATATTACCATTAATTACATATAGCTAATGCTGTGGTGTGGTTTTTTCCTCCTTATTTCGTTGTATTCCTAGAATGAAAATGAGTATTTGCTTGAGCACTTAACTCTGATTTTATTGCAGTTGGAGATGAAATGATGATTGCCTTTGCTGAGAGAGCAACAGGCCAGCTCTCAGCAGTTTGGAAGATCCCTTGCTTCATTAAACTTTAAATAGTGAAGTGTTTTAGTGTTATTATAGTAAAAATGTATCTCTGAATAGCAATAGTTCAGCAAATAGTGAATGAGACAAAGCTAGTCCTGGAAAACGTGACAGGATTATGAATTTAGGAAGTGCCAAATATAATTTGACACCTGAGTCTGTTTGAGGAGGGAGAAGAAGATAAAAATACCTACTGCAGCTGTGGAGGTAGCTAAGTAATGATTGAAGTCTGTTTCTTTGAAGTCTATTTAAAAGCTGTAAGTCTTTGTATGTGCAGGCTATTATTATCAATTATATTTTGTAGCTGACTTGCCTGTTTAGTTTACTTAATGTCTTTCCACCTTGTTCTCCCAATTCCTTTTCCCTCTTCTGTATTGAGAAGTCACTGGGTGTGCCTGAATCTGGATTGTTCACCACTTAACTAATATTTTTAAAAATCTTTGTTTACCAGAAAAAGCTAATTTGGGATGTCTGCTGCAGGCCTTTTCACCCCTGAATTTGGCAGTAGATATCAGGTGTGTTGTGGATTTTGGAATTGTTGAAATAAGTGATCAATCACAGAGATGGACCACATTTTTAAATAAGTTTAGCACCTTTATATACCATCAAGCTCAGTTTAAACTGTGTGCCATCAGGTAAATACTCCATGAAATATCTTGAGGCAGAAGTGCTTTCAGAGACTAAGTGAATGAGATTTTGCTTTTGTTCTACAGCTTTAAGGGTATATTGATCCAGTCCTTTTTTTCAAACACAAGAGAGATGGTTTTTGTTGCATTTTTTTTTAATCTCCTTTTGAACTGTGTGCTGAGTAGCTCCATAGGGCAGAAGTCATCATCTGAAATATTGCTGACTTATAGTGTGCTCTGACAAGTAAGAGGGACAGGACCAGAGTAGCATGGGGATTTTCATTTACATGCTGAACAGTGATTATCTTCTCCTCATCAGAGTGAATCTAACCAAATGAGGTTAATGGTTTTGCTTTCTGCAGGCAGCTACACAAAAAAACTCAGACAACAAACACACCTCCACACCCACCTCCTCCCCTAAAAAAATCCTACCTCTCTGTAGGAGAGAGCTCAAAATACTTGACAGCAGCGGCTACAATGAACTTCTGAAGCTACATTTCAGCTTTTAAGGAATTGATAATTCACGGTCATTAGGAAATAGTGTTATTGAAAAATCAAGTCTTTTCTGCCTGTAATTTCTATTGCAGTAGTACCTTCATGCCACAATTATATACTGGGATCCTGTTGTGTAAACTTCTACAGGCAAATCAAATATAGTCCACATAGAAGCTGGAGGCTAAAGTAAAACACATAGGCTAGAACAGCCTAATGAAACAATAAAGCTGACACTGTTTATGTATAATAAATGGTTGGCACCCCATACTGGTTATCTAACAGATCTAAAGGTGTTTTCTGTAAGATATTGAGCAGAGGGATGTCAGTAAAAGGGGATTTTAGGCAGGACAGGGAAATCGTTTTGCAGATGTCTATGGGAAACTTATTTGATAGAGGGAGGGAAGAGGGAGCAGCATAGGATAACGTAGAGAGTGCTTGGAAAATTTTGAGTGAATGCTGTAAGTAATGTGATTGCTGGCATTAGTAGTGCAAAGCTAGAACTCTGTCAGTTGACTGCCTAGACTCTGCCATAAAGGTCTTTGGTTTTTTTGCTATATGTAAAATGTGTATAAGATCAGAATTGTCAGGCTCAGCAAAGGGTGACAGCTATCAAGAGGTGGAAAGGTAAGATCTTGGAAAACATTTCAGCTGTATACATTGAGAGGCAAGGATCTAAAAATATTCTGCTAAAAGAAATATGCTAAAGATGACCCAGATGAGAAGCTCTAATAAGAAAAGGATCAGAAGCATTGATTTAATGATGGAATTGTCTGCAGGGTTTAGGGAGGAGGGAGTCTGAGCCTGGGTTCTGCTCTAGCTGTGCTGTGCTTGGGCTGAGAGCTCTGCCCACCTGTGGAAGTCAATGGATCACTGACAGTCTGGCTTGGGTAGAAAAGCCACAGGTCAGAGTTGGAGGGTCCCTGTGGTGTATATCCTTTCTGTTGTGCTTGTAAACAGTGTGTGGGTGAGGGAAGGACTGGTCTTCTACAGAAACCTTAGAGACCATAGGAATGGAAATAAGGAGAATATTTCAAATTGAAGGACTAGTAGAGTTGTTAGTTGCTAAATAGAAAATAATCACGTTGCTGAACAGGTCTTTCTTGCAGTTAAATGTTTGATGATATATGTCTATACTATACATGAGAATATATGTCTTTGTAATATTTTCATTAAGTCCACTTTTGTATTTGAAACAACTCTGACTTAATTCTTCCTTTTGATTGAGCAGCTGTTAAAAGTAAACAGGAACATTTGTTTTGCTTTCATGATTTAGTTTTGGAAGGAGAACTTATTCATAATTTCAACTCTTATTTAAGGACAAAATCGATTCTCATGACAGAAGACGGGGTTAGTGCTGCTGCTGTTCAGTTGTTTGTGCAGAAACCTCCGGAGAGGAAAATGAGTTTATTCTCCCTTTCCCCTCTAGCAGTATATGGGCAGGCTGCAGCCTCAGCCTTGTCATAGCCTGCAATAGCTGTTCTTCAGCTGCTGAGCTGCTAAATGGAGATAATGGATCCCACAACCTACTTCACAACCCAGCGTTACATGACAGTGCGCTCGGGGCCCTGCCGGCATTCTTGCCTGCGGCAAAGGGGATTTCCTAGCAGCCTTGCAGTTGTCCTGCTCGTGTTCCCTGACTGGGGTTACCTTGCGCTCGAAAGGTTTGGAGTTAATTCTGGTTCCTCTCCCTGGGATGAATGTCTCCCTGCAATGTAGAGACGCTGTCTCGCGGTGCGTGTGCAGCCAATTAAACCCAGTGCTTTTCCTGACCCTGCTAAAATTACAGCATCATTAGTCACCGAACAATAGTGGAGGGAGAGGCTGCCAACTTATGGAAATTGTAAGGAGAATTGCTGCCTGTGACTCCTTTCTAAGTTTACTCTGGTAGTTGGATTTATTTTTTTTTTTATTTTTTTTTTTTNNNTTTTTTTTATTTTTTTTTTTTTTGTTACAAATTTATAATCTCTCTAGGGGAGAGTGCATAGGGGAAAGGGTAAGAAGGGGCCCCAGGCAGTTCTGCCACCTATCTCCCAACTCCCCTCCCCCACCTTACTTTATTTAACGAGTGTGTTCCTTGAGCTGTTTTTCATATAAGTTGCTTCATAGATGTTGAAAGACCACTTACATGACTAATGGCTGTGGGAATGGGCCGTTGTTCCTATATTGGCAGAGTTATAAGGATTGTGCAGTGGGGATAAATGGAGTCGAGAACGGCTGGGGGAAACGGCAACGAAAGAACTCCATTTGCAAATGTCTTATTCGAGTCTCTTTTGATTGTGATAAAAGCATGGCTTTTACCCTGCACCCAAGTACCCTACCACTGGAAGGGTGCTAGACCTGTGATGAGCAGCACCAGCATTGTTTTAGTTACCAAGACCGTGATGACTGAGAATAACTATCCAATTGGTTTGGGAATTCAACCGTAAAAAAGTAAACGTTAAGGTATTTGGTTATTATTATACAGCATAAAAATATTGTGCTGGATGGCTAAGCAGTTACTAGGACAACAAGGGGGAGTTTGCCAAGGATTTTTAAACACTGTAAGCAAATGGAAGAAACCTTGAGTTTAAATAGCCCATCTGGCCGTCTAAGGCTTTCCCAAGAGAGCTGCAGTAAACTTCTGCCACATACATTGTACCCTGATGATAGACATAGCCCATGGCAAGGAGACTGAGGTAGGAAAGCAAATGGGCTTCTGTGGCCAGTACACGGGGGAGGACCTTATCCCCTGCCTGCGGCGGCACAGGGCGCGCCCCGCGCCTGGAGCGCGCCCTAGTCCCAGCAGGGTCCGGCCGCCTTCCGATGCCGACTGGGATTCCCAGCTTTAATGTGGGTCAGAGCTCTTTGCAAAATAGACCTTTGACCTGCAATTTACAGCTTTTATCACATTTTAAAGCTATGTGGCTGGACAACTTAGGGCAGTAAATCTCGTGCGTTTTGTAGTGATTCTTATTTTTGTGTTTCTTTAGCCAAGGCAGTATAGCGGCTCTATGCCATAGTATGGCTGAATATTTTAAAAACAATTTGCAAAATCATGAGTATTTTAAAAACAACTTCAGGCCTGTAGTTCTGGGTGGCCCACAGAGCTGTTTCTGAGAAACCTGCTTCATGTTTGTTACGGTCTAGGAGACCCTTACCCCTCCTCCATAGGAGCCAGTGCTGACCATGAGATGAAAGAGAGAGATCTGTGTGTTAGTGTGTGTCTTTGTCTGAGAGGGAGAGATGCTGGCTGGCATGTAATTACTTTTCTCATTTGCTCTTGCAAATTATTTTCCAAACTTTCTGAGTAAAGGTAATGTGTTCCTCAAAAAAAGTCTGGGTTTTTTTCCTACTTATAACTATGAGAGGCCTTTTATATCTTTGTAGAGTGGTTCAAACTGTGCACCTCTAAAACCTGGGTTTGAATGTATTACTGCATCACTCAAAAAACGCTACAGAAATAAGAAGAGACACAGTGACTTATATTCTTTCAGCCAGAGCACTATTAGAAATAAAATATAATTTCAGAGTTTTGCAATTTAAAATACTTTTCAGCTGTATTTTGGCTTTCGTGTTTGTTACAATAAAAAAAAATAGCATCTGTTTTCCAATTTTAAATTAAATTTAAAACTACATGTTTTTCTCATTAGTACTGTTTATCTGTACTATCTGCTAAACTTGGATGTCAACTCTTCTGCTGAAGTAATCTGATTTTAGTTCACAGGGTTAGTAGCATCTATCAACAATCAGAGATTTTGCACTAGTAGAAGATACAAGAGAAATGTTTACAGTCATTTCATACGTTAAGTTTAAGCTTCATCCTTTACTTCCACTGCTGTTGGACTTCACATCTACTTCTTTGATGCTTAACTTGTATGTGCTTCTAGTAACTTTTGCAGTCAAAGCATTTAAATATTTTTCTTTCTGACTTCTCATAGCTACAATACCTATTGGTTTGGTGCTTTTTTGTTTAAGCTCACAAATGTCCTTCAGGTGTTGTAATAAGTATGGGCCCCTGCCCGCAATCTATCCTCTTTGGAGAGGCAAGAAATGTTGCTTTTGCCAATGAGTAACCTCTTTTTGGATTTTGTTGTTAACTGAGTTGTGTCGGGTACATCAGAGGATTGGTGCATCTGTGTGCCTGGCTCCCTGTTGATTTTCATCCCTCTTCGTCTCCTTGGCTCACCTGCAAGCTTTTGCTCCCAATGTCTCTGTATAGCTTTGCACCGAGGCGGATTTTGGTGGCGAGGGAGGCTGTAAACAACCTGCGCACTTCAATAACCTGCGCACTTTAATAACCTGCGCTGACTGGTGCTCTCCTGCTGGATGAGTTCAATAGCTTGCCTCATGACAGACTTTGTGGTGGCTTATGTAGCTTCACCCTGTGCATCCATATGTCTCCGCTGGTGGCTGTGTCACTCCTGGGTTATAACCAGTGAGGGCAAGACAGCTGAAAGGGGATTGCTGCCCTTTTAGTGGAACAGCTTCTCAGGTTGGATATTAAACAAGAGCCCCATCTGTCTATTTTTGGTGGCTCGTGAAAGCTGGAGGAGGGAGATGAAGGCGGTAATTCACTCTCTGGGCTAAATTCAATCTTGGGTCTCCCTTCTCAGAGAGGTACTTTTTTTCGCTTGTTTCATGCCCGGTACACTCTGTCAAAAGAGAAAAGGTTTGCAGCCCAAGGCTGTCTATGATCGATTAGTGAGTCCTAATGGCTTCGCAGTCAGACTGAGCTGTTCAGAGCTGGAGTTATGGCTTTTGCTGCTCCTGTGAGGGGCTGAGGTTCGGGGAGGGGAGAGGACACAGTTCTCAAAGATGGGAGGAGAAACAGAGCCACCAGGGCTTTCATGAGGGAGATGGTGTCTCTCCGGACGAGGCTTGCCCTTATTGTTAAAAAAAAAAAAAAAAAGAAGTAAAGAAACCCTCATTACTTCCACAGTGCTGGGTCTTATTCAGAGTGGTACAATAGCCTAATTTTCAATCAGAGCTGAGGTGGGTCCAAAATTCCAGTCTGCATTTCTAGGGGTTTTTTTATTGCAATAATGAAACACAGAGTGTAAGAACTGTGAATTATCACTTTCTATGCATTAAATGTTATAGAGCTGAATCGGTCAACATATGGGAAATATTACAAATATGCCATAATGTTATTATGTAATCATGTGATAGAAGTTATTTTTCAATAATTTGTTTTAGTAATTCACATAATTTTTCATTTCATTTCAGGCAGCAGTTTTACAACATCATCAGGAATATATGCAGGAAATAATTCGCTCACAAATTCTACTGGATTTAATAGTTCACAGCAGGTAAATTTGTAAATAGGAGTTCAGCAAACTTTGGGAAGCGTAGAATTCTCGTCCACTGAAAAAATGTAGCCCTTAAATAGCTTATTGAAAGAAATTATCATACTTTCAAGTTAAACTAAAGTTTATAAATGTTTTTCTTCAATATGTCATCTTCCAGTACTAGAACTAATTGTCTGAGGTTGATGTTCTTATTCACACATCTTCAGCAGTGTGTGTTATAAACTACTTGTACGAGTAGACATACTAAATTATGTGTAATTTAGATTTCGTTTTACTCCCTCACAGTTTTAGGTCCTACAGCATCCAGTCCAGGAAGCATACATGCTCAAAGTCTGACATGTGTTTGTAGTTATATTTTGGAATTTATACTAAAAAGTAGCAAAACTTCAATGGACTATTCAGTTGCTTTTTTGTCTTGCAGGAATATCCCTCTTATCCCAGTTTTGGCCAGGGCCAATATGCACAGTATTATAATAGCTCACCATATCCCTCACATTACATGACAAACAGCAACACCAGCCCTACGACACCTTCCACCAATGCAACATACCAGCTTCAAGAACCACCATCTGGCATCACCAGTCAAGCAGTTACAGATCCTGCAGCAGGTAATTACATGGATTTTATGGTCCCTATGAGGCACGTTTTTGTAAGTTGAAAGGGGATTGAATTGGATTTTTTTTGTGTAGTTGTTGATTTTTTTTTTTATTATTTCTTAATCCTGAGCCTGTGGCATATCTTGGACAGATTTTAACAGAAAATAGACTAAAGAAAAAAGAGGATCAGTAAAAGTTTTAAAGCTTGTCTGGAATACAAGTTGTTTGTATTTATTTGTAAATTGTTTGTGTTAAGAATTGCAGAGTATGGATAAGTCTTTACAGTAAACAAGAACCTGGTGCTTTTAAGATCTGTCTTCATTAAGATAAACCTCTTTGATTTTTCTTAAATAAGACTGAAATCAAGAGGCCTTCAAGCCATAACCCAACTGTCTACTTGAAAGAGAGCTTTTGAGTTTTTTATTTTCAGATGACATAATAATGCTTGCAATGGAGAGTTGAAATTGCACAAGTGTTTCCATTTTAAGAAAAGATTTTCAGTGGCTTATTCTTTTTCCCAGTCATTTTACCTTTCTTGGTGGAATTTGGCAGTTCTTTACTAGTTGAGATATTTTTTGAACATTTATGCCAAACTGCTCCAGCTGTTTTTGGAAATGAGGGGTGAAAAATACTTTTCTTATTATTAAAAAAAGGAAAAATTGATTTATTTAACATTTCAAGTATGTCAGTCATTAGTAGATGGCAGAAATTTGAAGTCTGTCAGAGAGAAAGCCCAGGGTTGCAGATGTGTTTCTTGGTAATGCAGGAAGAAGCAATTATGATTTGGCAGTGGTATCAGGTGGTTTTGTTTTGGACTTCTTTGGGATGAGGTTGGCTTTAGTTCTCTTGAAGCACTTGATGGGGCTGATCGTCCATGTGCAATGCTAAATTTTAATATAATTTGCTAAGCCTCTGTTTCTTTTCTGCATGAGTGTGCACCTGAAGAAAATGTTATGCAGTGTTGTCTCTTTTGAGACATTTACTTCAAGTAAGCAGGGAAGAAAATACAGTGTGCATTTATATACACCAGGTCACGTGTGTGCACTGTATTTGAGAAAGGAATCTTTCTAACTGTATGAGTGCTTATTGGGGTCTGTGGCATTTAGGTATGGATGCATGTTGATGTCTGCATAATTATCCTGCTATTTGCTTTTTTAAAAATTTTTGCTTTTGTTTTCTTGTGATTTTGTTTGCTTCTCTTTTTAAGTTGGAAGCAGTTAAGTTCCTCTTAGCCCAAAACCCTAAGGTGATCAAGTTTTAGCTGTTATCAAGATACTCAAATGGAGTCATTTTATCATCTGGGTCTTAATCTTTTGCAAAATCTTTGCATGTATTTTTCTAGAGTCATTGATCTTTACTACAGCATTGGCTTCCTAAAAGCTATAGTAAATGTGTATATGAAGAGAGCAGATATATTTTTCCCAAGCTCAAACTTCATGGCTTAAAGGTTGTCCTCCTATTTAAGTAGTTTTCTGTGCTCTATAAGTCTGAACAGAGCTTTTCTATCAGTTCCTTTTTAAGAAGTCTTTTTTTTTCTCCCTCACATCTTCCATACTCTTGTTATGAAAGTTTTGTCTAAAAATATGAAAGAATTTGGTGGGCTTTCTCGTGGGTGAGTTCTGTACCTAATCCTTGTTCTAATTTGTTATTTCATGTATTGAAAGCTGTACATCCATGGATGTCCTACCACTGCTTGCTTAGCCCTTGCTCCGACATGTGCACACCTCCTCTGGCATTGCTGGGACTGCCATTTCTTTTCCCAAGACATTAATGTTACTGATTTAACAGTTCTGAAATTTTTCTTTTAACAGTTTATAAATAACAACTCTTAATGTAGCTATGGGGTTATCATGGGCTGGCTGCCTCCACCAGAGGCAGGGGCACATTTACGAAAATACCTGCTTTGGGCCCCTCTGTTAGAAGGAGCTAATGAAAGCCATCTCCATTAATGTGGTTGCAGTCAGCAGAAGGTATAGGGCTAAACCCAGATTTCTCCATTTTTCTTTGTGCAGTTTTTTCTTTATGCAGTTAAGTTAGGATCAAGCCCATTTAGACTCCTATATGGATTGGAGAGAGATAAACACTTCTAATTAGAGTTCAATTTAACAACAGACTTAATCCTGAGATGCCAAAGCCTCTCCAGTGGTATGAGAGCAGTTTACAGTGGCTGACATACCAGTGCTGGCTTCCTGAGGAGAAATTAGGTGAGAATCTTTTGCTGCCTCACAAACCTTCAGCACCGGTAGAAGGGAAGCAAGGACCTGTCAATGAATCCAGTGCTGTGCTTACCATTTCTCCTTGGACAGTGTAAATGGTTGTACTTTTTTCTTGCTGAGATTTATTGCAAACCCTCAGTTGAGCTCATACACAGTCTGCTTGGGAGACAAAGCAAGGCTGGGCTCAAAGAAAAGAGGGATCAGCATGTAGGAAGGGAATACCGGTGAAGTGGGGACAAGTGGAAGGCGTATTCAACACAAGGAAATTCATAGTTGGGTCAAAAACACAGAACAAAAGAGCAAATTAAACAAATTTTTATTACAATTAGTAAAATTTCTGTAGGCTGTTTTGCCACATCTGCTCAAGTTAGGCTGCTGATTCTTTACCACAACTGGAATGCTTCATATGAGGGATGGTGGGGAGCAGTGCAGAGCCATGCCATTTAGTAGGATGGGGTCCAGCTGCTGAATTGCAACTGTCTATCCTTAGACATCTTCTACATTTAAAAAAAACATGTAATCTGTGTGGTTATGAACTATGCCAGGACAAGCACAGAACAGCCTTCAGACTTTACAGAGGCACCAGAATAATTTGACAGACATAGGTGGTTTCTATGAATTTGGGCCAATAAGTGAAACAGAAGAGTCTGGTAAAAAAAATGTGAAAGGGAGAAAGTAATTATGTGCTCTTATGACATTTTTAGTAGAATTTTGCAGACTCAGAAATCTCAGATAATTTCACTTGAAATATGTTTAATCCCTTGTCCAAATATAAAGTAATCCTTTTATGGTTTCCCTCAGTTACTAGTTAAATTTGAAAGTTTTTGCCATGCAATCCAGAACATGCAGGGATTCTTGCAGAAAAACCTGAGATTTTCCATGCTCAGTGTTTCTTCTTTCTTTTTGCTTTCAGGATTTGAAACTTTCTTGTACCATAGTCAGGACAAAACCATTAATTGCACAGAAGTTTATAGTCTTTGTATCCATAAATCAGATATACAAATTAATGTTATTTTCGTGTGAACAAAAGTCTGTATTTTTCTTAGTGATGTAATTAAAAAGTTGCTGATTTTTTGTCTAAGCTGTAGTATTTAAGTAATAATAATTAAAATGATAAAAGAGAATAGAAGTAGATAAATGAGCAAATATTCGTTCTCCCTTCCACTATTCAAATTCATTGAAATAGGTTCAGAGTGAACAAAAAGCAGTATTTCATTATGTTTCATGTAGGTAAGCTGTGTAGATCTTTGCTGCAGGATGTTGTGGATGCAAGAAGTTTGTGCCAGTTCAAGCATAACTTTGACAAGCTCAAATATTAGATTTACACAGACAACAAGAAATTCTTGAAGCACAATTTCACTGAAGACGGGAAATGAATTAGTGCTGTGTGTATGTCTCTCCTTTTTATGCTTTATCACTTAGTTTCCAGCTGTTTGCCAGTATTGAAAGTTACTCTGGAGAGATGGAGTAATGCCCCCATCTACTATACCTACTGTGATGCTCAAAAATTCTTAGAGTAACATTCATAACATTTATTTCTAGGAATTAATATAGAAAAAGACTACCTTTTCTAAAGCTGTAATAATTTTCTCTTGCAAGATTTCAACTTCATTATCACAGCTGGTAATAAAAAATTCTTGATTTGTGCAATTATTTTTTTTTAATTCAGTCAGGAAGGCTGAATTTATCCTTCTATTTCATATGATGATGTATTTATAATTTATTAAACAGTGTTTCTCACAAGAGAGATTTGCATGTTCTTGAGATTCGATCTCTTGCATTTTCCTTGGTTTCTGTAATAAGTATGTTACTGGAAGGTTTGGGAGTTTTTTCATATTACTCACATACTTCACAATGCAGATTAAAAACCTCACAAGGGCTGTGCCAGCCAACAAAACTTGGTCGCAGACACAGGTCACCATTTTGCATTTAAAGACTAAACTTCTTTTTCCTTAAGTACTATATCACATTGGGGAAAACAACTTTTACAGTTTCTCCTCACCGTGTTTCATAACATTAAGTTAGAGACAGGAAAGTGAAACACAGCAAATAGTTCATATAGACAACTTTTCACTAATACCTGTATAGAAGGAAATGCAGCTCTATTCACAGTATATTTCTGGTATTCTAATGCTTGTTCTTTTTTGTAAATATAAATGCAGAGTAAATCTAGAGGATATATTTACATAAGGAAGGAAAATCATGGAAAAGTCTGTAGAAACAGAAATTAAATTGGATACAATAATGAATGGCAAAGTGCAGCACTGGTTTTGCTTTTCTGATAATGTTTGTTCTCCTGGGGTATTTATCTTTGGTTTCGGTGGGATTAAAAGTAACAATGATTTCAGATTGTTTGAAAACTGAACTAATGAGTAAGGAAGAAATAACTACAATGGATACAGGTACTACTGGCCCATTATAGGATTCCTTCACCTTTTTTCTTCAAGAAAGCTGGAAGAAATAAATATGGACCATTTTAGGTTGTGGTCATATGTAGTTTATAAATACTGTTATATATGATATTTTGTCATTATTTTAAATATGCAACCCTAAATCAAAACCTCAATCAAGCTTTGAAATAAAAACTCATTTTTGCCATTACTTTTAACAGATTGTTGAGAGCTTCTGTCAAGTTTATAATTGCATGCTCTTAATTCTCAATATACAAACATTAAATTTTCTTTTCAAGTGAAGATTTTGACATTTTGTCAAAACAGCACTAGAGATATACTTCTATGTTCCTGCCAGCAGGCATTATTGTATTTCTAGCAATACTTACTTAGTGCTTTTACTAACTAGTAATACAGTACTGTATTTTTATAGACAAGTAAAAAAAAAAAAATCCACAAATACATGTGATTCTGCTGCATTATTTAATCCTGCTCCAGTTGTATGCAAGTAGAAGTTTGTATAAGTGCTCATGGAATTTGTGTTTAGTTTTATTTATGCAAAAGGAAACTTTAATCATGCAAAAGTAAGAAAATCATAGTGTGAGACTGACATATTCAAATTACTTGAATCTTATATTTTTATTCTGGTCAATAGGAGTTGAAATAACACTGGCAAAATGAAGTATAAGGTTTAAGGGGAAACCATTAAGCTGGGCACAATCTAAATGGAAAATTTTTGTACATACCTGCTTGCAGAGACATTTGACTGTACAAACTACCCTAGACCAACCTCATCCATGTAATTTACATTGTGACATGGGATATGATTACTTTGATAATGTATGTTTACTCTTTTTTGCATAACCTTTCAGTGTAGTAGGGAAAAAGTCTGACAAAATTTGCAATGCCTTTGTCAACAGCAAAAGCTCTACCCACACACTCACCAGCTGGATTTACCTAGAGACACACTTGATTTTGGGCTGTCTGGCATAGCCAGTTTTCCCCAGATTTGTCATTGGACGCTATTGCTGTACATCAAATTCAACAGTAAGAAAAAGCAGCAATTACTTAGGGGGGATTTCCATAACAAACAGAAATTAATTACAGAATATGATGTTGCAAATGTTATCTCTGCAGCTGTACTGTCTGTTCATAAGTAATCAAGGTGTTTTTAATTTTGAGATGATGGAAAATTGTCCTGTGTGACAAAACCATCAACACAGCCCAGAGTGATGTATAAAGGGAAGTATAAGCTTATGAACTCCCATGTCAAGTTGCAGTTTTATGGTACCTTGAAGCATAGAGGAAATTCTGGTACAGTATGGTTCATGTATTTTAGTTAAGCCAGAATGTAAACATATTTTATTCCTCACAGTTACGTTTTTGTCAGGCTTGATGTTACCATGTACTACAGGGGTTGCTACCAGGTCAGGAGCAGGGGAGTACCAGTCACACCTGGAAAATAAGACGTTTATAGAATCTGGGCTTAAAATGTTTTTTTCCTGACTGGCTGTAGAAGTCAAGAGTGAGTATTTTACACTTATCCATGGTTTGTAAGAGGGAACTCTGAGTGTGTGAAGCAGAAATAAGCTATAACATTTAGTGTCTGCCTGGGGCAAAGTACAGAGAGTTGCTATAGCAGGGAGATCTAAAATGGTGTGTATGTCCATGGATGCAGAAGAATAACTGTTGGTACATTATTAATACAGTTTTGTGAAGGCATATGCAGCACAGAGAAATGGCTGTGGTGGTCCAGACTGGTGGATCCACCAGGCCATACCCACAGGGGTCATCAGCAGGCACCTCGGGAGCAGTCAGGACAGGCTAGGCTTGTGTAAGACTTGCCCTAAGCACTTTCCCAGATCCCAGATATTTTTGTCTCTGGGGATTTCCAGACATGCTATTGTTTGTGTGTTTAGGGTGTGCCTAAAGGGTCATTTTAATTTTGAGTAGGTTCTGTTTTGCTGTGAAGCTTTGGTTCAGCTGGGGGCACCCAAGTGGAGTCCTTCCAGTCAGAGCTAACCTGGAAGGTGTCCTCCAGGACAGTTCCTGATTCCTCCAGCCCCTACTGAGGATGCCCAGGAGACTAGATCAGGATGCACTTGCACTGAAATAATCTCTCAGAAACAGCCAGTGAAGCCTGATGTAGTTGCCACCACTTGCCTGGTCCCACAGATCCAACTTGGTAATGTGGTGCAGCTGTAGCACCCCTGAATGCTTCACTTCCAGGGATGTCTTCAGGCTTCTCTTGAACCCTTGTAATATTTTGGGAACCTGGCATGGGGTTGTGCCACAAATCTCCTAGCTTATATCTGAACTCATTGTGTTTAACCAGGCTGCTGCCAGCTCCCTTTGGTGATGTTGCTTTAGGGCTGGACATGCAATGGAGACCTGATCCTCACCCCCTTCTCTGCTCATGATTATGTGGAAGGCAGGGTTTTCTCGTGCATTTACTTGTGTTCATGATGCTCAAGAACAGGATACAATTGAATTCAGTGCTTTGGAAATAACATCATTTCACTTGACTAATATTAAAAAGCATGTCTGGTACCATGAAGTCAGCTGAAGTTGAACAAATTAACCTTCTCATACCAATGATTATAGAGTAATGGGTATAATGATAACATGGTTTGTGGCTGTGTAAATTGACTTCAGCAAGTCTTTTGATGCCCTAGCAGTTAAATCTTTTCACTTAACAATCTTAAAAGCAAACTAGGCTAAAGCAGTTTGGCAGCAATTACAGCAGAAGGATAAAAAGCTGTTTAGGAAATCATGTCCAGAGAGAAGTCAGTGAGAGCTCACTGTTAAAATAGAAGGATGGCTATAGCAGCATTCCTCAGTGTCTGCCTTGGGCCTAGCACCAGACCACATTTTCATTAATCATTTAGGTGACGGAACAGAATGTGTTTGCCTATTAAGTATGTAGATGACACCATGCTGAGAGGGGCTGCGAGCTCTTTGGAGACGGGATGAGAACTCAAAAAATGGAGATGTGATCTGCATAGGAGCAGGTGTGAGGTATACATTTAGGCAGGAATGATGAACTGCACAAATGTGGGATGGGGAATGTTGGCAGCTTCTTCCAGGCTCTACCTTTCCCTGCAGACTGCTCTCAGTACTCCAAATATTAGTGGCACACAGAGTACCCTCAGCCGCTGTTGTTTCTCTTTCTCCAGAATTTGTCAGGGCTTGGGCTTGTCGAGGCTCAGGGATCAGCTGGACACTGTATTCTTTAACTGGGTTTCCTTATGAGGCCCTAAGAGCAATCATTGGACAGTGAGCTGGTAACCCAGCCATGCACACGGAGGTTTCTCTTCACATACATGGAATAAGTTTCTTGCACACAATGTCATGTTGTGCCCCCTCTGGTTACTGCCATCTGTCACAGTGTTTGAAACACACTGATCTCCTGAGTAGACTGGGAAGTTGCAGGTATTAGCAATGTTGCTTATTCAGTCATGTGCAAGGTTTGGCCGGGTCTTTGAGAAACAATCAGTTCGATGTCACTTCTTCCTCAGATGATCTAGGAATGCTGCATCTAACATTTACGGAAAATATTGTCGGAAATGCAAGTTTTTTCCTGCCAAGTGGTGTCCAGGGGAGGGTAGCCTGCAGAACATTCAGGAAGTCAAGCTTTGCTTGACTTTGCTTTGCATTATTTTGTCCAGTTTGGTGAGACTGCAGAGAATGAGAATCAGAGCCTAGCAAAGAGGATTGACAGGGAAGGGTTATCCTAAAAACAAAGGGGATCTGTGAACTGTCTTCAAGTGCATGCAGGTACAATGAAGGGAATAATTTTCCCCTCGCTTTCACAGATTAAACTTCTACTGCTGTAATGAATGCTGAAGTTGTATCTCTGTCCAAGCAGCAGAGATTTCATGGAGAGATCCATAAGAGCAGCACAGACAAATCTTTCTTGGGAATGATGGAGGTACAGAGGTCCCAAGAAGGGATCTGGAGGCAGGGTTGGGAGTCTTTTTGTCAGGTAAGGGTCTGGTGCATCCAGACAGATTACCTGTGAAGGAGAAATGGAAATGAGCCTGCACCCAAACTTGCCGCCCTGTGTTTGAAATTTTGAATGCAGTATTTTTAAGTGAAAGGTTTTTGCAAAGATGGAAAGCTGGATGCCTCCTACAAACAGACTGTCTTCCCTGCCCCCACGATGCTCTGCTCTGTCTGCTCACTCGTTTAGGTTTGCTTGTTTGTTTATTTGTCATGAAGTTTTGTTTATACTCTTTCCATCTTATCTGTGCCCTATTTTTTTTTAGTATTAGTCCTGCAAGTTTAATACTTGAAACTTTCAGGCATAGCATGTCTGTGAGAAAAAAATTTAAAACCGGGAACTGAAGCTGCACTCCTAAAGCAGTGTCAGAGACCAAAAGCAGCCCTAATTTAAATTAGTCAAAAGGAAATGCAATTTTTCATTACATCCACATTTTAGAGCACATATTTAGAATGTCATTGGCCAATATACCTGTTGAAGAAATTCCGGTCTGTTTATTTTATGGGGTTATAATTTATTTCAAGGCTTTTGTGCATTGTTTTCTTTCTCTTTTCTTTTTATTAAAGATTTTATTAATCAAAATAGTGTATAGCAGAAAATTTAACTGGGAAAATTGGTACTATTTGTTATGATTTCTTATTTATGGTTAAATACAGTAGGTGAAAGAACAGTCAGAATTCAGAGTTTAAATACTTTAAATAAATATTCTGAAGTGTGCATTGCCATAGGAAAAAAGATATATTATTGGGATATGTTGATAGACGTGGCTGGATAATTTTTGGTTTTTGACGCATACAGAATCACTCTTTTAGGATAGGTCAGATGTCTTCAGGGGATTCTGTGCTTAACTCTGAGTTACATCTTAACTTGTTCTGCTTTGTTTGATGTAGCCTGAAATATTTACATAAATATATAATGTGAAATATATAAGAGATGCTAATTCTCAATAAGTGTAGATTTGAAGGCTGAGCATGAGAATTTCAAGACCTTTTCCTTTCATTTAGCACGAGCAACTGTTATTATTTTGAGTAATTGTGCATATGTGGTGTTACACAGATGTTCAGAGTCTCCTCCTTAATCTAACCTTTGACCTCAACAGGATGTTTTCCTAGGAGAGAGAATCCCTTGTGTGAGAAGTATACCTGTCTGTTCAAGATGGAATGCCATGGTCTAGGGAGATTAAAATAAAAAATTTTGTATCTACTGAACTCTAAAGAGTAGTTAATATTAACTGAGCAGTAAAACTGAGAAACATACAAATTCCAGCTGCCTACTAAAGTAGAGTTTTAAAGAAAAAAAAAGAAAACATGGTGGCCATCAAAATAAAAGTATTTGTGAATTTCAGACTATGAAAGGCAGTTTTCAGAAGAGATTTAAAAATGTGTTGTTGCATTTCTGAGGACTATGGTACTGCTAATTAAATTAATGGGACGGTTAATTTATGCTGGGTGTCTGCTTTGTTAATATACAAGCATTCACTGTGATAGAGTCTATGGATGTTAGGAGTAGCAAAATATCTTCAAACTAGCATGTTTTCAGAAAAACTCTTTTGTTCTTAACTACATGAATCATCATTCTTTTTTCACCTGTTAAATAACAGTAACTATTCCTATAAATAAATGTTGCTGAAGCATAATAATTAGCAAACAATAATCTTTGTAAAGATTTTTATCCTATCTATCTTGAAGGTACTCATTGGAAATGTTCAGTGTTGAGTAGGCCTTTGAAAAATACTAGAAATTTCATCTTCATAGTTGATGCATATTTAAAATTGATTAATTTAAATTACCCTAAGAAAATAAATCTCTGGTTTATGCTATATTTAGGAATAATTGCATTCTTCTGGCTTAAATGTAGCAATCTAAAAGTGTCTCCAACCGGGCAATTTGAAAAATTTTTCAGTTTCTATATGTTTGGGGTTTTTTTTACACATGATTGGATTTTCCTTACCAGTCACCCTAACAGTTATTTTAAAGCATTTAAAGTATTTAAGTTTGAAAAGCTAGAGTTAAATTAATGTTTTTTTATAAAAAGCTGATATCCCTTAAAATTGTTTGTTTAGAGTTTAATCTTGTAATAATTGAAGAAATGAAGTAACGAAGTTTGGTTTTTTTCTACTAAGTCTTTTACACGTGTTTACCGAAATAGTTTATCACTCTGTTTTTACATATAACTTGAGCTAGATTGAATTAATTTATGAATCAATAGTACCACTTACCGCTTTATATTTAATTATTTAAGACTGGTATAAGCAAGTAAGTTGAACATTTTGAAGATTGAAGTGAAAGGTAAAAAGTGTCCTTTCTTTACTACAACAGAATACAGTACAATCCACAGTCCATCAACCCCCATTAAAGATTCAGATTCTGATAGATTGCGTCGTAGTTCAGATGGGAAATCACGTGGACGTGGCAGAAGAAACAATAATCCTTCACCACCACCTGACTCTGATCTGGAGGTACTTTAAAATCTTTGTCCTGGTACAGAAATTTATTTTTATTGTTATTTTGCACAAAGTGTTATTTACACATCAAAAATAAAGTGACATTGAAGCTCCCTTTTTCCTAACAACATTGTTGTAGAAAACAGAATTTTTCTTCTAAAGAACCTTCTTCAGGAAGAGCTCCTACTTTCTTGGAAAAATACTGGGTATTCTTTCTCCTTTTGATTAAATAAAGCAAACAAACAAACCAACCAAAACAAACCAGAACAAACCAAAAGGAAAAAAAAAGAAAAAAAAAAAAAGAAA
>WEKY01038846.1:141980-199024 GCA_013390045.1 Picathartes gymnocephalus
AAAAAGGAGCAAGCTTTTCCCAAGGCAAAAAAAAAAGGTTTGCATTTGGACAGGGGACACTTCTAGCACAATAGTGGGGTTTGTTCTCTCATGCTATGTTCACATTCCTCCCAGTGGCCCATGGTTTATGTTGAGAACACATCTCCTACGCCACACCACAGCTATGACACACTGCATTACTTTTCCTTTCCAGAAGCTTACCCCATTTGTCATCATGGGAAATGCAATCTCACCAGGACTTAAAACACTTATATTTGAACACTTTATTCTTCATTAAGTTATCGTTTCATGTGTGGTCGGGGGACAAATTTAAAACACATATTTTCCATTGTCTCTAAGCAAAAGAATTATTTACTGATGCCGTAAGTTTTATACATACATCATCCAAGTTCATAGGTTTTGTTCTTCAGATGCCTAAAATGCATTGAAATTAACATAAGTTAAGGGAATTTTAAGTGCTTAGCAGCAATCTGCTTTGTTTTGGTTTTAGAGGTAATTTTCAAGGGCAGTTATATGAATTCTGTTTTATAAGACTTGCAGAAAAACAGAATCCTAACCCCAAATATTTAATTTTCAGATGCTTCTCTTTATTTATTTCAGTTTCTATCTCACATCATGCTTCAAAAATTGCATTGTACAATCTCTTTGCCTGTGTATATTTGGCAATGCTATGATTCCATTCTAAGAGAAGGATTCGATATAATAGCAATTGTAGTAAAAAGCTAACAGACTGTTTTACCCTACCCCGAAAAAAAAACCTTGTTAGTTTTGAAAATAAATAGCAAGGAAAATATGGTTTTAATGTAACCATTTCAATACAATTTTCCCATTTGTGTGCTTACTGATTCAAATCTTAACTTTCCATTTCTAGTATTAGCTTCACAAAAGAACACATTGATTTGATTCTCTTTTTACAGAGAGTATTCATTTGGGATTTGGATGAGACAATCATCATTTTCCATTCATTGCTTACAGGGTCCTATGCTAACAGATATGGAAGGGTAAGTGTCAAGAAACTGATGGAAATATTTAGTAATATTTGCTGGTTTATGGTTGATACAGAAGGAATACCAGAACATTAGTTGATTTTTAGAGGCACACTGGTACTTGTGTTACAAAACAAAAAATATCAAGCTGTTTCACATGTCCATTCTTTGCAGTTACTCAGCTCTTGTATTCAGTACATATTTAAATAGTGTTGGGAGTAATACTTTGACCATTTGAGGTTTGGTTTGTAGATACAGGTTGTCTGAAACCTGTTGATACCATCAAAATCTGCAAAGGTCTGCATCCTCTCAGAGAGCGAAGAACTTCCAGGAATGATTGCTGTGACTGGCTGTGCTCTGTATTGAGAAGGCAAGAGGAAGAATGCTTTTGGACATGGCCAGATTAGTCTAAAATTTTTTACCTTAGATTTTTTTAAATCTAAATATTGACTGATGTTTTTGAAAGTCTGCCTATGAGTCAAATCTTTCTATTATACACAGTCTATAAACCATAATTGAACTGATGAATATGTCTACAGACAGTGGATTGCTTGGTAATTCTCAGAAGAGAAACATGTTTTTAGGTGAATAAGAACAGTTTATGAATGGAATGTCCTTATGAGATCAGACTTCTTTTTTTCAGGATTGTATTTGAAAGCTAACAGCTTGTGCTAAAATCTGTTACAGCCTATTATGTTCACCTCATGTGAGCTATAACTGGAATGTGATGTTTTGATAACTTTAAAAATTTCTACATG
The DNA here is from genome assembly GCA_013390045.1 of Picathartes gymnocephalus. Lineage (NCBI taxonomy): Eukaryota > Metazoa > Chordata > Aves > Passeriformes > Picathartidae > Picathartes > Picathartes gymnocephalus. The sequence continues at coordinate 143,725 of WEKY01038846.1, forward strand.
TAAAGCACAACTACATAGTTTTGTCTGGCTTCATGTAATGCCTCTGTCTTCTTGTAAAGCTTCTATTTAGCACTAAGTGGTTTTACCCTACACCCAACTGAGGGAAGGGCAAAGCTACCTCCAATTCAGTCAGTGCCTGGGTCAGGTTCTGAGTTTCCCTCAATAGCTTTTTGCACTATAAAAATCTAAAGCAGCTCTACTTTGCAACTTTTCTTGCTTGTTCAGGTAAGGTTTATTTTCAGAAATGTTTGCTGTAATAAAAGTGTAGCTGTTAAAGGAATATAATTTTTTTTCATTATATGTCAGAAAAGCAAGTTAATTAAACAGCCTTGGTCTCCTAGGTGTTGTTAGTTTATATTTAGGTAGAAAAAGAAACTACAACGTAAAAGCTTCAACAATTATTGTATGGATATGTATGGACAAAAGCATTATAGAAGAGTATTAAATATTTACCAAAAGTTATTTTCCATTTTTCAGACTAAAACCAGCTTTTGTGTGGCATCCCAAAATCTATGACAATTTAGTTCAGAATGAGGAGAACAAATCCCAGCACTCACAAAAAAGTTCAGCATCAACAGAATCTCACCACTGGCTTTTGGGCAGCAGAGTAGTGCTGGGAAAGCCTAATTAATTAGTCATTGACATAGAAATACTAATGTGTGCACATTTTTTTTCCGTTTGTTGCTAGTTCCCTGTAGTGGATTCATTAGTTGGGGCCTGAACATAAACACTTTATTGCTGGATGGTTGAAGCTGGGGAAAGTGGCTGGTATTCAGTTGCAAAGAGATATAAATACTACCCTGCAAGGAGGGGGCTGACTCCTGGTTGCAGCTCCATCACTGTTGGCACTGTTTACACAAGATGTAGCTTTTGCCCAGCTGGCTCTGGTTGCACGGAATCTGGCACAATATTCCTGCATTGCTAAATGACAGCCAACTGTTGATGTTGAGAGGAATGACAGCATTAGTGCTCATGCTGTGGATAAATACTAAATCTTTTTGGTGAGCGTTAGCAACATGTCTGTCTTTGGCTCTCAGATGCTGTCATGAAACTGCCATTCTTGTTTTGTTTTCTTAAGGTTTCATTTTAATCAGAGTTTCCCTTGGGTTATTGACAGCTCCAGACAACAGTTGGCAATTTCCAAGGATGTTAGAGAAAGACAGTGTCAAGTGTTCAGTGCACACATGCTAAAACTTGTATCATATGAGAATTTTAAGGTGCATGTTTTTAAAGGAGTGTTTACCTGTGATTACTGGCCTTTAAAATCAGAAATACAGATCATAAGTCAATCTGAAAAAAAAAAAAGTTTAGGGGAATTATTGTTCTTTTTGCCTGTATTCTTGTTTATGAGCAATCTGGCATCATGTTCTCTTATATTTCTGCACTGTGGTGAGGGCTAGAAATGCCCTTTTAGAAAATTAAATCTAGGCTGATCACATAATCATTAAAATACAAAAGCTGGATCTTCAAACAAACAAAAATGTCCTAATTAAATAATAGGGGATTTGCCAGCTTGGCATTCAGCTCTTTTAATAATGCCTGAGTGAGTTTCATGGTGAATGACTATGAATGATGTGCGGCCTTGCTGCTGAAGGGATTGATTTTCTTTGTCTAATTCTCTACCTCATTCCTCTTGACTTCTTCCTTGTGCCACCCTTTTCTGTATCTTCTTACTTTTTCATCTGTTTTTATCACCTGCTCTCCTTTTGCTGCCATTGTGGTCTATTTTCATCCTGCTTTTGTCCTTCAGCTTTGTTATAACAAAATTAACACCTTTATTTTCAGTTTGCGCAGTCATGGCAAAAACGACTCCATAAAGCACTACATTTTTATTTAAGGATCAGTTGAATTTAGTGGATTTAATGGAAATGTATGAAACTCTAAGAATATGCCCTTCCAGGAGATTAGACAAAGAAACAAAACATTTCCATTTGCTTTTGGGTTTTTTTAACTATGTACAGAGAGACATGTATTGATCAAATATAAAGTTACCAGTTACATTAATTGACATTAGGGCTGATTAAGTTTTGGAATTTGGAAAAAGTTGGAGCCCTTTAGGATCTTAGAGCAGGTGAAAATACGTCTCAGAATTGGCACAGAATACTGTGGTCTTTACATACATTTCCATCCTCAGTGAAAGCAGTTATATGCAGAGGTTTTAAAGGAATTTTCCTTTAAATTATAAGCTATTTTATTGTGGTTTAATATACTTTAGAGATAGAGAAAAACAAAGCCTGGTTTCACTTAACCCTTCATTTGTGACCTGTAGGCTTAAGTGGAAAATAAGCCTTGTACCCAAAGTGAACTTTCCTGTTTTTCAGCTTCTTGTTTCTCTGCAAAACAAAGAAATCAAGTAGGTAGAATTTAGAAATGACATACAGGTAATGTTTTGGCTCCAATGCCAGTATTCAAAACAAAAGACCTACTTAAGCAGTTTGACATTGGTATTTCTTTTCTTTAGTTAAACTGTACCTCCGTCAGAGATTTGGACCTGATTTTGACCATACCTTAAAAGACACTGACTGAACCTGTAAATCCCAGGCAACAAGACGAGATTGTTAGCTTTCCTACTCATTGTGTGACACCTCACAGTAATTAGTTAGCAATTAGTGGCTTAAAATTGCACAAGAAGGTTGGGTATGGGATTATTTTTTTAAAACCTTGTTCTAGCCTTGTCTTTTTTTAAAGTTTAGAGCCCCCACTGTGGCATCTGATGTTCGATATACTGTGATGCTTTATACCAATGTTCTTGTGCTTTTCCTTAGAGCAGTTGCAAGTTTGTGACTACACAGATATTTAAAATGCTAATGCTGATAAGGTTTTTGCTTCTGTTAAATATGTAGGTTCTGAGAGCCACAGTTTAACATAGTTTTTGTGTTAAGTGGAACTTCCCATACAAAAAGATTGTGTTTAATTTAGAAGTTAAGCTTTCTTTGAAAAGCAATCCATTTTGCTTCTTCCTTTAGCTTTTGTGTTATTTAATCTGACACTTTCAGTAGGTGCCAATGAGTTTCTTATATTTTTTCTGCCTAATTAAATTAACCTAATAAATGACGTTATTTTAGTACTACTTTGGAGAAAAACAGTGTTTTCTTTCTGCCATGTAAAAAATACCTTGGCGTGAAATGGTTAGAAAGCTTGATAAAAACTTCTTTTTACAGACTCAGAAATGTGCTGGAAATGTTCAATAATAAAAAAGCAAGTTGTGTACACTGAAATGTAAAATATATATTTGCAGCCATTTGTTTAAAATTAGACAAATGGGTTCATAACCAATATCATACTCTGTTGCCCATTTATTCTGCTTTTCAAAATGATGTTCCTATTTATGGGTGGAAGTCAGAAGGGAATTATTTCTACCTTGTTGCATTAGCAGTTGATAATCAAGATGTAGTTAGTGATCTTCATTTGCATCTAAGACCTTTAGCCCATCTAACTCCTTTTTATAACTGGAGCAGAGGCTTCTGTGAGGTGACTTCTATTAGTGCTGAGGCACAACAGAAATCCTTGTCTGCTTAAAAAAAGAGAAGCCCGATGAACTGTGTAGGATGACAAGGTGCTAACTGGGCACAAGGAAAAGCAGAAATGTCAAAGGCAAAAGAAGCCTCAGGCCTAGCTAGAGAGAAAATACCACCTGCTTTCCACCTCACATGCCTATAAAAGTAAAGTAAAGGAAGGCTGAGGTCTACAGATAGAGCAATATTAAAACAGAGACACAGAATACTTCTGTTCATATTTTTAAGTCTTTCCATTTGAATTAAGAAGCCAAATATTCTTTTTTTTTTTTTTTTTTGGCTGTGCCAGTTTAAATAGAAGACTTATTTTTAAGGGCAAAGTTCATCAAAATAGCATGATGCAATTTTTTTTCCCATTTATAAAGGCTATTGTTTTTATCTTAAAAAACTTACTCTTAAGGTATGTGAGTTCAAGAATAGGTGTTTTGTCTGCTCAATGTAGCTTTGCTTCGAAATTTCAAAAATTCTTTCTCTGGATAGCAGTTCTTGGGTTTTGGCATTTCCAGAAAGCAAACAGGCTGCCAAATCACCATTCTTTTCCAGCTCTTTACTACTGACGCATTTTGCCTTTTAGCCAGCAGTTACAGAAAAATGTTTCAAAGTTCAGAGATCATGTTGAAGCACCTATTAATTTGATTGAGAGGTGGAAAAAGAAACTAAGGACTGCATCTCTTGCTTTTTAACTGTGACTTGTCATCAAGTTTAGAATATTAGCTTATTTTAAGTAAAATATGGGTTGTCACTTCTTCAGTTCTATTTAAAATGTAATTCCTAACAAACTAACATTATTAATAGAGGGTGTTATGGGATAATATAACATGTTCTTTCAAACCCATGTGCCTGTGCACTTGGATAGACTTGGCATTATAAATGAGAAACTCTATATCAAGTGTGTGTATTAGGCTCTCTTTTCGATTTTTCAGATTGAAAATATATATAAAACACCAAAAAAATCAAAACAATACAAACATCTGTAATGCATTTGGTAACCACAATGCTGAACATGCTTTTTGAGTTTATTAGCTCAGTAAGGAAGGAGTTGTTATGGTAATTTCTGTAGAGAAGTTAAAGTGTGTTATGTATTAATAACAAACAATAGTTTTGTTCACTCTGCATGGGTGGGCCAAACTGGAAGCATAATTAAGGCATGGTTTTGTGGACAATCAAGGAGTGGTTTTAAATATAATTGCCATTTGCAAATAAAACATCAATAGTTCTTTGCTTTAAAGTCACTAGGTATTCCCAGGACTGAATCCTGTTATTTGTCACCAGTGAGAGTTTATTTTGAGTAACAATAGCATTATCATACCCCTGGTTGGTCATAAAACTTGTGAACAGTTATAGAATCTGGAGGAGTTTTAGGTAAAATGTATTTGCCCTTTCTGCACAGAAAGTCCCACTGCAAAATCTTGGAGTCAGTTTAGTTAAAGTCATATTTTTAAGTGTTACTGTCAGAGTTGTAGTACAGGGTGAGACATTTACTGAACTTAAACTGACAAAGCAGGTGTTGCAATTAATACAAGTAGTATGTTATGAGAAGCTGTTCCTCCAGTTTGTGCTTGGATATGTGTGTTAGGCATAGTATTGATGGTGTACTTGCTTAATTTCTTGTTTAAGGATCCTCCCACTTCTGTGTCCCTTGGACTCCGAATGGAAGAGATGATTTTCAATTTGGCGGACACACATCTATTCTTTAACGATTTAGAAGTAAGTGTTCATTCTTTTAAAACACACTGAGATGATTTAATATTTAATATTTGTCTGGTTTTATGGGTTGTTAGATGGTTTGACAATTATTTGCAGAGCTTCAATACGGAAATGCTTAGAAAATAGCTGTATAATTTAGTCATTAGGATATATAATGATTTCTACACTAAGTGTTTGCAGTGGCCTTCAAAGATTACTACAGTTTTAAATGGTAGAATTTTGTCCTCACAGGTTTTAGCATTTATGGTGACAGTAGACAAGTTTCAGAAGTGGATACACCGAAAGGACGTATAAACATGCAGAATTCAATAGTCTGCACAGGCCATTAAATATTAAACTCCAGCTTCTATAAACAGTTGATGGCTGGGTACAGATTTCTTGCTTACATCCCACTGTGGGCAAGTGTTACCTCAGTCCCGGGGAACATCATGAATGTTGTATGGGCTGTCCGTGGGCTGTTCCTGGGGCTGCTCTGCCTGCAGCCAGCACGGGGTGTTCTGTGCCAGGGTGCAGTGAGGAGCTGCGGGTGCCTTGCCAAGGGCTTTTTTAGCCTACACAGCCTATGGTTTGGCAACGCTTGGGAGATTGTTCCAAAGCTCTCCAAACTGCTGAAAGAGACTGTCACTGTAATGCCTGGCTGTTTCATCTTAAAGGGAAAAAAGCAATTTCTGATCACATTTTAATAACACAAAAACATGAAAACAGTCAGATTTCTTTCCCATCATAGTGAAGACAGCTGTTTATTTAAAATCCAGCTGTTAAGCAAGCTTGTGGTGGGACTGCCAACACACATTAATCATCAAGTTGTTGTTTTGCTAGATTTTAGAATAGTGTGTTATTCCAGACAGCAAAAGAATCTAAAAGATTCAAATGCAACTTTCGCTGATCAAAGTTAATTGGCAGCAATTGGCCTTTAAATATTTCCTGATGTTTCCCTTTTCAAAATCAAGCAAAATACACCTTATTCAATAGATGAGCCAAAATAATTTGAAAAATGCCAGTGTGTGATAGACCTCAAATGTGGTTTGTCCAACATCTGTCCTATATTTTGATTTCTTTTCATCTAAAAAGAAACCACTCACAGATGATTTGGCATCTTAGAATGTAATGAAATTATTCAACATGCGCTTTTTTCTTCCATTCCTTAGAGTATATATTTTTTATACTTACAGTAAAATAACTGACTTCTTTGAATTTTAAAGTAACATTTTCTTTCATTAAGGTAGCTGTATGTAAAGATATGATTGTTTTAGATGTAAGAAGCACCATCAGTGAGTTGCATGGATAGGACTTATTTTTCAGATTTGCCTAAAAATACAACATAGCTAGTTATTTTCAAACTCTGTTTCTGATTTCTGGTTTATATTTCATGTTAACCAGAGCAGAATGAAGAAGTACTATTCTTTCTGTATTTTAGCAGCATATTTAATGAAGTTCAGTGTGTTTTCATTTGCTATGCAGAGCCAGGTATGTAGCTACTTCATACAAGATTGTCAGCCTCACTGACTTTAATGGAAGTTAATCAATCACATCCTTGGGGCTGTGGGTTATCTTCTGCTAAAAGACATGTTGCATCCTAAACAAAACAGCACAGCAGTTCACTCACTGAAGAACTTTGAAGCTGTGTTTTGTAAAACAACTGCTCTGCTCCAGGTGGTTCATGGAGGCAGAGGAGCTCACTGATAAGCCTGATTCTTTGCATTTCCACAATAACAAGCCAGTTCTTCTATCTCCAAACTGAAGTGTAGTACTTTTGTCTATACTATAGTCTGATTTCCTCACACTTAGAGGCACCCAGGAGTGAGCAGTTGTGTGCATGTCCTTGTACATGAACTCTAATCCTTATGTCTGGGGAACATGAGCTGCAGTCTGAAGGATCATGCCTTGTCCAAGGAGTGAAAAGCATGGTCAGTGTGCACAGAGAAGCCTTCGGAGAAGTACACAGTGAAAGGGTGTAAGAGAGCCTGTGCTTTGTGGGGAGCAGCATGTAAAGACTAGACTTCATCACAGACTGATGCTCAGTTCACCAGAAATGACACATTTTTTTGAACGTGTCACAGACACGTGGTATTCTTGAAGGAGCATGTCCTCCTGGAGCCTGAAGCCATGGTTTGTCATTCTTGTGAGCATCACCATTTAACTCATTGAACTAGCAGGGCCTGCCAGTTTCCCAAGGGCTGTGACCTTGGGGCAGATTCCTCACATCCATCTCAGAAACTCAAAAGTCCTTACTTCGTGGTTTGGAAGTTCAGTCTGCTCACATCTTGACAGACTTTAATGAAAACTGTGGACAATTTGGTTTGGATGTGCCTCAGGCTTAAAGCATCTATTCTCACTGATAAAGGACTGAGTCTGAAAGATCTACAGGTGACCCTGCTCAGGTCTAAGATTTCCAGTTTGAGCACAAGCATCTGGGCTGTTGAGGTTGAAAACATTTGTAAGCACCATTGTCAGTGAGCTGCAGAGCTTGGGTGGCCTTGCCCAGCAGTAGTATGAAGAAGGGCAAAGCTGGATTTGGAACATATCTAACCTACAGAGTAGATGTGTCTTTGGGTCTAAGTTAAACTCTAAGTGGGAACCTGAAAGCTGGTGCCCTACGTCTCACCCAGGCTCAGAGGGAACCCTGCTTGGCACATAGAGAGGTTGCTTTTAAAGGCAGGCAATCATCTGTCATAACTTTGGCCTATGATGCACATTTTTCCAGATACCACAAGTTTTATTTTTAAATAAAAATTTTCTTTCATCTAGCACATTCCAGAAAACTCTATAATCAGAACAGCTCTCTTGTTATCCAAGTGAGAATACTTTTTCTTCTTACAAAATGCTGAAGACTGATTGAACATTTTGAATGCAAAGGGCAGAGTTGCAGCAGTGATCTCTGAAGCACAGTTTGATTTATGTATGACCTAGCTGGCTTTTCAAAGCTCAGCCCAGAGATTTTTTTATGTTATTAGGTTTCTAATTAAATTCTAAACTTTGGCAGTCAATTTTTATTCTCTATAAAGTGAATCAATGCCAATGTGTATCAGTTGAAAACTAGTTTACCCATCTGAATTTAGTGGGGGGTAGAGCCAAGTAAATGAATCATCTATTTTTATGTATGTTGTTCTTTATGTAAAGGTAATAATAACAATAATAATAGCAATATTTGTAATTGAAAATTTCAAACTCATTGAAAAAATTCAGTCAAATCTCACTATCTAGCTCTGAAGTCAGTATTCTGTTTCTGGATGGGTGAGCTACCTTTAGATTTGCACCCTTGTACTAGTTCTTATTATATTGCTTTGAAAAAAATAAATTGCATATTTCCTTCACTTTGGACAGATTTATTTGGAGTAATTGATTCCGAAGTGATGTAATAGCAAATAGTTTCCGATCTTTAGGAACATTCCTTAAACAGCATGTTAAAGGGGTATGACAAGATCTTTAACATACTGAAAAGAAAAATATTAATATTTACTTATGTATAATTTGATATAAGTACCGTAATAAACAGTGTTTTCTTGCATTAGGAGTAATTTCATAATGAAATTTTAGAAGGCTACTACGCTAAACAGTAGAAAATAGTGCAGTGTTCTAAAAGTTTAGATTCCAAAATCTGCATTTGTGCTTCCAAATAAGAGCTTTAGGTTTTCAGTGTTGAGGTTTTTTATTTAAATATCTCATAACTCTCTGTTCTGTAGTTGAATTTTAATTACATGCAGGAGGGAATAACCACATTGATAGAGTGCTCTCAAGAGAATCCCAGTTACCTCATCTGAAAATAATGTTTGATTTTATATGCTGATTATGTTGTGATAGGGATAATAGGGTATAATATTTTAAAGGTGTATATGGAGTAATTATACATATTATGTATTTTAGGAGGTATGCTCCAGTGTTTTAGGGAAATGAGCAGCTTGATGATAGGACCGAAATGTGACATCCACCAAGGTGATCGGCTGCTAAAGACAGGGCTGCTAAAGGGGGAGACTGCAGTGCAGAACTCAGGCTCCAGAAAGCAAATAGAGGTTTCTCCTGGGGCAGGGACAGGACAGCAGACCTGCCTGCCAAAGGTGTGCCAGGTGGAGCTGATTGGCTCCATCTGTCAGAGAAAGAGAAGAGCATCTTCCCTCATAGGCTTGAGGATGAGGGCTTTAAACTAAAGTTGCTGGAGGAGAGGAACCTCAATCCATCCCACTCCTACCAGTCTGATGCTTGTGGCAGCCATAGGTGCCCAGAGCCTGGAGGGGGATCACAGGTCAGCAAAACAGCACAGAAGAATTCCAGCCACTCCAGCCGGTAAATTGGCTTCATCAGGGGCCCATCTTAAATGCTTCTATGCAAATGCACACAACATGGGGAGTAAACAAGAGGAGTTGGAGGCATGTGCATGCCTGCAGGTCTGTGGTCTTATTGGCGTCACAGAGACTGGTGGGATGACTCTCGTGATTGGAGTGCTGGAATGAAAATATGCAAGTTGTTTAGGAAGGACGGGCAGGGGAGATGAGGAGGGCCTGTAACACTCTGTGTCAGTGGATGTCAGTGCTGGAGTCCATGGAGCACTGCCTGGAGATAGGTAACGAGCCAGCTGGGAGCTTGTGAGTCAGGATTAAAGAGAGAGCCAGGAACAGGTGACATTAAGTGGGGGTCTGCTAAAGACTACCTAACCAGGGAGATTGAGTGGATGAGGCTCTCTATAGACAGGTAGGAACAGCCTGACAATTCCTGGTCCTCATGGTGAGCTTCAGCCACCCAAATATCTCTTGGAGGTATAACACAGTAGGCCGTAAGCAGTCCAGGAGGTTCTGTAATGCATTGATGCTGACTTCTTTCTGCAAGTGATGGAGGAGCCAACAAGGAGAGGTGCTATGCTCTACCTTGTTCTCACCAACAAAGAAGGGCTGGTGGGGAATGTGAAGATCAAGGATTGACTGCAGTGACCATGAAATGGTGGATTTTAAGATACTTGGGGCAGCAAGGAGGGTATACAGGAAGCTCACAACACTGAACTTCGGAGGAAAGACTTTGGCCTCTTCAGCAATCTACCTGGTAGAACCATGGGATACATCCCTAGAAGGAAGAGGGGCCCAAGAAAAGTGTTTAATATTCAAGGATCAGTTTCTCCAAGCTCAGGAATGGTGCATCCCAACAAAGAGGATGTAGTCAACACAATGGAGAGAAGGGATGCCATCCAGAAGGACCTTGAAAGGCTTGAAAGGTGGGCCCATGCAAACCTCAGGAAGTTCAGCAAGGCCAAGTGCAAAGTGCTGCATCTGGATTGGAGAAATCCAGAGGAGAGTGGATTGAGAGCAGCTCTGGGTGGAAGGACTTGGAGGTGTTCATTGACAAGAAGCTAAACATGACCTGGCAATGTGCGTTTGCAGCCCAGAAAGCCAGTTGTGTCCTGGGGTGCGTCAAAAGCATGAGCAGCAGGTTGAGGAGGTGGTTGTCCCCTTTACTCTGCCCTCATGAGAACCCACCTGGAGTACTCTGTCCAGCTCTGGAACCCTAGAGAAGGACATACAATGACTCCAGAAGAGGCCACAAAGGTGATGAGAGAATTGGAGCACCTGTCATATGAGGAAAGGCTGCGAGAGTTGGACTTGTTCAGCCTGGAGAAGAGAAGGTTCCAGGAAAACCTTATTGTGGCCTTCCTGTACCTAAAGGGGAGAGCAAGAGTGGGACTTTCTGCAGGGTGTCAGGTAGTGACAGGACAAGGGTTGATGGGTTTAAACTGAAAGAGGGTAGGTTTGGATTAAGTATTAAGAAGTTCTTTAGTGTGAGGTTGGTGAGACACTGGAGCAGGTTGCCCAGGGAAGTTGTGGATGCCCCATCCCTGGAAGGGTTCAAGGCCAAGTTGGATGGAGCTTGGAGCAATCTGGTCTAGTAGAAGGTGTCTCTGCCAATGGCAGGGGGTTTGGAACTGGATGATCTTTATGGTCATTTCCAACCAAAACGGTTTTATGATTCTATATGTATCTTTAAAGATTGTATATGTTTATACTGATACTTTTTAAAATAATAGTTTACTCATATTTTTTGGCATCTCAGGTACATATTATAACTGTCTATGTTAAAGGAGTATTGGTGATAGTGAATTATTAGGAACATCTTATTTGGAAAAGTTAATTCAGTGTTTTGCAAACTTTATTCTAAAATGAGACATCTCATTAGATCTGTTCCTTCAGAGATATATACTGAAGCTGAATATGTCACTTATTAAGCCTTTTTTTGTCTAATCTTGCCTAACACTTAAAATACGTTTTTTAAAATTGAAGTAATTAAAGGCAAATTAATTTGTAGTTTTATTTCATGTTGTTTTGGTTTTCTTTTTTTTTTAGGACTTTTATTTCTGTTTGTGCATTTCAAGTTTTTTGGTGTGGGCTTTTTTGGGAAGGTTCGAAATAAGATTATAATGATAACTATAAAAACCCCAAATTTTTCACACCTTTGACAAATGAAGTAATGCACAGGTGCATGGTCATGATGATTAGAATTAATTTTTCTGCCACTTGTGAAGGATATATAATGCACACCCATGGGTTCACAATTCACTTCTGTTTGTGGAGTCTATGCAAAGTGATGGTATGTATATGGGAATCATAATGAATGGCAGTATGGTATGAGTTTTCAGGCTACAATAGTTTATATATTTCTCTTAGTGATAAAAGATGAGAGAATGCAATAAGGTACTACTGTCAAGCAGTAACTTTGGTTCTTTGGGAAAAAAATTAAAACAGTCAATTATATTCTTAAAAATTAGGAATTATGACCTTGATTAATTTCTTCTGAGATTGTTGCTTAAAATACACTTGGTGTTCCACACCTAATGTGTTTGTGATGAAAATTCAGAGCACAATCTCTTCTGTGTGTCAAAAAGGGCTGCGTAACTGTGTTATGATTTCAAGAATGGGGTGTTACTTCACATTAATGAACCTTTAAGACACCACATTAGCATATTACCGTGTGTGGACCCCTCTGGAAAGCTGCCTGTGTCGGAGTTGCACGTGTTTTCCATCAGATGCAACTCTGTCATTAACCACAGCTGGCTGGACCATCAGCCTAGGGCAGGCAGTGGCTGAGGTGCTCCCATCCCAGCCTGGCTAGCAGGCAGCACCTTCACTCCTCTGTCCTGCCCACCTGCCACCAACAAGGTCAGCCAGTCCTCAGGCACCAAGGAGCAGCACAAGAGCAGCCCATCTCTCAGCCTCCTCTCCATTAAATAAAGTTAGATTAATACAGAAACATTGCACAAATCCTGCATTTTACACATACGGGAACATTTCCAGCTTTAATGAAGCATTGAGATGCTGTCTTCCCCAGACGCATCTTCTCACAGTTAAAAGCAGAGAATAAACAGCATTTATGTCCTTGCACTCTCACGCTCTGTGTTTGCCCTGTAAACCTCCTCCCTCCACCCACAGGGCAAGACATCCTTCCAGGACTCCTACAAGTCTGTAACTGCTAGGTTGAATTTACTCAGATCTAGAAGTTGATGGGGGGAAATTAACTATCAGATTTTTTTTAAATGAAAACTACTTTTTGTGGATTGTTTCTTGTATAATTTACTATGTGGAAGTTCCTGCTCTTGTTTGTGGATCCCAGTCATTGAACAATGAGTATTTATCAACTCTGCCTCTCCCTCCTATTCCTTTTCAAGCTCAAGACTGTATGAAGGACAGCCTTTTTACTTGAACTGTGATGGAGATGTCTGACACCCAGCAGTATGCTGAGCCCTTCTGTTCCCTAAAGGAACATAAAGGACTGCTGAGGCCCACGTTGCAAGGCAGACTCTCATGTCACTAAAGCAGATGGTGATACACTCTGTACTAACACCAGGCACTACAGGAATTTCCGAGATGGGAGATCAGAGTCAGAGCTCAGGGATAAGAAAGGGAACAACTAATACCCAGGACAGCATCCATAAAGCCTGATCATGGAGCAGAACTCCTTTAACATTAGTTCTTTTTTGGCCTTTGCCTTCAGTTCTTACAGGTGAAACCCAGCTGCCTCCCTGCTGCTGGAAGCAAATGTACCATATAAATCACTTCTGGCCCTCAAGGAGACCTTTTTTCATGACAGGGACATATATTCTCTTTTCATCAGCCTGAAAAATTCTCCTTTGTAGGTATCAGTAACACCACAGGAGACTAAGTGACTTTGCTCACAGGTCCTTCAGTGACCGTGCACAGAGCTACGTCCCCAGTGTACCACGCAGTGCCCTGTAGGAATGCCTTTGAAGCAATGCAGCCATATGTTCTGTTTCTTTAATCTGAAGGAGAAAGGGAAACTATTTCCCCTCAGACCTGGGTATTTTAATACACCACATGCTTGGACTGGTAACTTTAACACAGTAGCAATCCAAAGCATGATTTGGGATCCTGGGTGTTATGATAATTCACACATTATTGAATTCATTACTGCGTTCAGCAGACTTACCGTATGCAGTTATTGCACACCTCAAAGAACCATGACCACTCTAGGGTAAAATGCTCTTCTTTCTGAAGCATTTTAGCACACCTGGTCCTAGGGTCAAATAATCTAACAAATGAAGTGCTTGGATGCAAGCCAGATCTTAAGTGCAGACTTTGACCAAGCTCCAAACCAAGCTGGGAGAGCAGGTTGGCCACTATTAACAATGCAGAAGTCCATCATTTATTCTCCCACACCTTGTAGAAATGTCATGTAGGCAGTTTTGGACAGCCATGACAAGTATGATATTGCCTAGATTTAAAATTAACTATGTTATATGGAGATCCACAGTCAGTGATGGGAGCTAGGGGAGCTGCAGTCAGACCAAGGAAGTGCAGAAGGAGGATTGTGAAGCACCATTACCAGAGAGAAAAGCTTTCTCAACTTACAGTAAAAATCAGATCAAGGTCATTTTGTGTCTGAAGCTGTACTCCAAGCCCTGACCGTTGACAGGGTGAGCCTTTGCTGGCGTTACGTACTAGTCAGTTGTCTGGTGCATATTTTACATACATATTTATGTAGATGACATAACACGAGGTCTATGTTTGTGGTTGCCAATACTTTGTAATTCCTGATCACTGTGCCTTAGTCTCCTCATAATGGTGATGATATCTACAGATACAAGGATCATAATTCTGTCATAAAGTACTCAAGAGAGAAAAGCAGCAGTTGAGTCTGGTGATTATAACAGTTGTTATTGTGTACAGTTGTAGCTGGCTTTCCAACAAAGCTTCAGCTTGGTCTCTTAAACATATTAGTCCTCAGGAACATAGTGGCACAAGTTCTCTCTCTGCTGACACAATTAGGAAATGTGTGTATTCAAACAACTTAAAAGAAAAAAAGTAAAAAAAAATTCCGAATAGTCAGCCAAGAAAACTTTCCAGGTTTCTGTTGTATCCGTTAATTTCTTTTCTATTGTTGTGTTTGGGGGGTTTTTTTGGATGATTTTTGTAAGTTGTACTTGTTCCAGTTTGAGTTATTAATACATTTCAGGTAAGATCTGGTTTTTAAAACCACAGGTTAAAAAACACCCCAACATTTAGAGTGGACCATCAGTCATCACTAATGGCAGTGTTTCAGGTGTCTGTACTTGTGAGCTAGTAGCTAGTAAGAACTCCATGAAGTCAGCTGGTACCAGGGCTCCTGTTTGGGATACCTAGATTTTGCTGTAGTACAAATGGGCTAAAGACTAGGCAGGCATACTTTGTGAAGAAATACATGGACATGCAAATTGCCCAGTACAGTATAGAGCATTTCATGGAATCATGGAATAGTTTGGTTTGGAAGGAGCCTTTAACTATAATCTACTGCAACCCCACTGCCATAATCAGGGACATCTTCCACTAGACCAGGTTGCTCAAAGCCCCAGCCAGCTTCCAGGGATCCACATCCACAACTTCTCTGGGCAACTTGTTCAAGTACCTCACCACTCTCACAGTAAAGAATTTCTTCCGTGTCCCTAATCTAAATCTGTCCTCTTTCAGCTTAAAACCATTACCCCTTATTCCTTGTCTTGTCAATACAGGCCTTGGTAAAAAGTCTGTCCCCATCTTGCTTCTATTTCCACTTTATATGTTGAAAAGCCACAATTAGGTCTCCCCACAGCCCTCTCCATGCTAAACAACCCCAGCTCTCTCAGCCTGTCTTCACAGGTCTTTCCTGTGCTGAGGCCCCCTGAGCTGGAAGCTGTTCTCCATGTGGAATCTCACCAGGGCAGAGTAGAAGGGGAAAGGGGAAAATCACCTTCCTCAACCTGCCCTTCAGGCATCTTTTGGTATAACCCTATCTGCTGATGGCTTTCTGGGCTGCAGGTTATATCCAGGGGTTTTTATCCGCTGGAATCCCCAAGTCTTTCTTAACAGGGCTACTCTCTTATCCATTCACCACCCAGCCTGTACTGATATGTGTGATTGTCCCAGTCCAGGGGCAGTCAAGACCTTGCACTTTATTGCACTTCATGAAGTTCATATTGGCCCACTCCTCAATCCTGTCAGTGTCCCTCTAGATGGCATCCCACTTGTCTGTGGAGTACATGCTAGTGCAAAGAGGTTTGTGGTAGGCAGCAAGCTAACTTTTAGTGATATGAGGCCCGTCTCCAAGAGGGTATACTAAAAATAATTTCTATCAAAATAACAAAACATGTTATGTCTATGTATTCTCCCAAATTACGCATTCAGATGTGTTCCTTCCAGTGACAGAAATATTTCATGGAACTGATGTGAACAACTTTTGGGGTTTTTTTACATTTTATGTAAATATCATGGATTTGATAACACTGAACAAAATTCTATCTACTGCTATAGTTGTCAAAACTGTAGTTGCGACTTGTTCATAACACTAAGTATTCCTTTCGTAGTTTATAATCTAAAAAGTTTCATAAATTCAAATGACATTCCTGAACAGTAGGTTTGGTGTTTTGGTCTCCGACTAAGCTGACAGATGTGTAAAATCTCATATAGCCAGTCAAGTCCCTGGTACAGCTACAAGTGCTAAAGAGTACAAGTTACTCCAGCTAAGATCAACATTAATTTACACTCAAATATCTTTCCCAGCCTGCCCTTTCTATTCACGTAATGCAGTTATTTTTAACTGATTCCACTACTTTGTGGCAAACTATTTTTTTCTCACTGAACTCTTCCAATGCAAAAACCAAGGAAGCAAACGAAAGATAACATAATAGTCACCTTTAGAAAAAATCTCCTGATTGATGTAGGTACCATCTTAAAATATCAGATTTTAATTACTCAGGTTGATATTTTCAGTGGATTAGTCTCTGAAAATTATGTAATGTAATTATTTTAGGAAAGCTAAAGGTGACACTAAGTGTCATCCTTACATGCTGTTGCAGGATGAGAGTACATTAGCCAATCCTCACATAAGTACAAAGATTTGAAACCACAGCTTAAGCATCTTAGCAATATGCATGCTAGGTGGTTTCTGTCAATCTTGTCAGCCTAGGTTTAATTTTGGCATGAACTTAGAATGTTGTTTACAAGTTGTTTGATATCATGAAAGCCATTATGCAGTTTGTGCTGGTGTGATTATGTGTGAGTGCTATGACTGAAGTTTAAATGTTAAGAAAATATACATGCATATGAATTTTAAATATATCTGTTTGTGCTGAGTTTTTAGGTTGCTCTGTTTGTTTGTTTGGTTTGGTTTTTGGTAGCAATTATATTAAAATGTTTCTACAGGGAGAAAAAAATAAGTTCTTTCCATTCATTTTCTTTCAAAAGCACAAAAGGAGTGCTTGAAGTTGGTTCCCAAAATGTTTGAGTTTCACAGTCTCAGGAGATTTCTACTGTTTCAGTGTGGTTACAATAAGGCCTCTATCTGAATTTCATCCAGTTCAATGGTCTAATGAAACTGTAAAGAAAGGGGGAGAGCATTATTTCCTTTACTCATTGCGGTATCACTTCTGTTTTATACTATGTTTTAAAGTAAAATTTGACTGTTGTTAATTGCATTTGTAAATTTTTTCTTGAGATATGTTCAAGAGACTGGGTGATCCTATAGTAGACTAAAACTACCTTAAAGTGTGCTGCTAAAGCATGAGAACTTAAAAAAAATGTAAACAAAAAATTTAACAAAAGAAACAATGAGGCATTGAAGGAATGGAGCATTGATTTTAGTTTTTTGGGTTTTCCAAGAATCTCGTCCAGTCAGAACAAGGCAGTCCAGGCATTCTGTGAAGGTTACCTGTGGCACTGTGCAGTCAGGAGATGAGAGTTGGCGTGCGCTCGCTGACAGCAGGGTACAGGCTGCTGACATGAGTACTGACCCAGCTGAAACACTGTCAAGAGAAAGATCAGCTTTATCCAAGCAAATGATGCTTTCTGAACTGTAGAACACCCCATTCAATCAGTTAAAAGATCTCATCTTTTTCCTCTGCATATTTGTATAACTCACATTGTGAATGTAAAGCATGGATACACAGGGGAATAACTCCTGCCCTAGCACTGTTGAGCAAGGGGGAGAGACAGCTGTAGCAGCAATTAGAATGCGAGAAAGACGGTTTCTAGGAATTTTCTTTGACTTTAAAAAGTTTAAAAATACAAATATTTCAATTAATTTAGTGGAACAAAATATGTATATTTTTCTTAAAGGTGTGTTCACAAGTACAAAATTCCCATTATTGCTTTGGTTGAATGAATAAAGCATAAATCAAGACATGATTACCTACAAACAAGGATTTACAAGCAGAAAAAAGTAGACAGTGAAAACATACACTGACCTTTTTTTTGTTCCATCAGTTTAATAAATTCAGACAGAAATCTGAATACAAGCAATACAACCTGACTCCCAAACTGTCAAGAGGACTGACTAACAGAACTAATGTCTCTTTCCTGAATCTAATCTCCACTAGTTTGGTATTTGACACAGGAAATATAATGACTAGCAGAAGTATCTTCCACAAAAAAATCATAAAGCACTTTTTTTCCTAATTGTTTCATCATATTATAAATTCATAAATCTTTCTTTACCATAGGAAGGTAGAAAAAACACAAATGTTTTGTATGACTTCAAATTTTTAGTTTACAATCAAAACCACACTCAAATTTCTATGTAATGTAATATTTCATGTATTGGGAAAGAGTCTCTAATTTTTAGTACAACACAGTATATTAAGAAAAAACCCTGAATACTACTTGACTAATGCAAATTCAGTCTTTTTTAAAAATTATTATTATCTAAATTTTACTTAAAGGCAGTAGCGTGAAAAGAATAATTTTTAAAACTTGCCAACAACAGAAGAGCTTTTACTAAGAAATTAAATAGCAGTGTGGTAATACAGCTTTTATGTATGAACTACATGTGGTCATGCAAAGGGTTAAGCTGTGTGATTTCAGGATAAAAGGTTTCCTGAGTTGACTATTATTCCTATGGTCTGCCAACAACTTTGCAGTAAATGGAATGATTTTTATGGGAATGTGGTTATTCACAGCAAGACTACAGTTGGTGTCAGTATGAAAAATTCTTCTTTAGTAGATTCTCTCAGCAGGAATAACAGATCTGAAAGAAAAGCAAAAAGTAGCTACAGAGAACTCTGGCTGGTGTTGGTGACAAATTATGTTTACAAAATGATGTGGTAACCCATTGAAAAAGAGGAAATCAGAACAACAGTAAATCAGAGTATTGCTCCTCTAAGTACTGCTGTTCCAAAGCAAGTTACCT
This sequence comes from Picathartes gymnocephalus, assembly GCA_013390045.1. NCBI lineage: Eukaryota > Metazoa > Chordata > Aves > Passeriformes > Picathartidae > Picathartes > Picathartes gymnocephalus. Next base: position 162,576 of record WEKY01038846.1, read on the forward strand.
GTGATTGTGTGTATTGTTTAATAGCTCATTTTTCTGGACCATAAAGCAAGTGAGACTTCTAGGCTTTCAGTTGCAGGGGTGTGAAAAAATGCTTCAGAATTCAGTAAAATTACCTCAAAGTTATACCTCAGTCCATGGCAGAACATAAATATTGATAGGTAAAGTAATTCAGGAGTAAGGAGAAAAAAAATCACTGGATTAGAACTTAATATCATTTTATAATTATTTGCCAAATTTATAATTTTTATCTATTCTATTATTTCTTGTATCACTTGTCTACTTTTTACATCTATGGTTTTTGAAATGATATTATTAGAAGAAGGCTGTGATGGAGAATGCATTAAAATATTGATGAAGTTAATATTAACAGTTACCCCATTTACATTTGGTTTGTGATAAGCTTTCAGAATGTTAAAAAGATTAACCCACTGATTAAGTCTACAGCAACACCACTAGAGCTGGTATTATCTTCCATTCAAAATGAGGATTAAAGTTACATAGAATTTAAGGTGTCTCTTACAACCATACAACAACTTTGTGGGTTTTAGTTGTTCCACCATTCCTAAGTTAAGCTATGGAATGTGAAGGGAGTTGTTAATATTTGTATTGTTTGGTTGGGTTTTTTTTTAAATGAAATATGTAGCAGCTCTTTTAAGAAGTAAACACGACAGCTTTGAGTGTTTCCTGCTCTTTGTTTTCCTCATGGACAATAACCCCAGTTCTATTTAAAGCATTTAATTTGCAAACTTGTCTATTAGCATTGCAAAACCTCTGAGTTTTTCATTATGGCATGAATTTCATTTGTTGTGCTGGGATCACCAATGATGTGCCAGCAAGGAAGAAAATCAACCTAGATATGTCAATGCCAGTAAAAAAGAAAAAATATCCTGTATAAAGCAACTGTGTTGTTGATAGGTGGAGGTCAACCACTGTTGAGATAAAGGGATAGGTTTACTGACCTAAAAGTAAATATTAACCATGATGATGCCAAAGAAAATAAATTTCTTAGAAAATTACATTTCACTTTCTCTCAAAATAGAAAAATAGTATGTGCATTCTTTAATATCAAAAAAAAATGTTTCTTCAATAGAAATATTTTGAAAACAATCTATGAACAAAAAACTTTTTGCTTGAGAAGAGTTTTCAAAAGAATATAATACTTAAAGATGAAAGTGGACTCAGCTCTTGGTGACTGTTGAATGTAATCATTCATGATTGTTTTTGCCAGATGACCTTCATTTAGCAATAAACAATGGACAGAAGCTCATAATCAGACCTCTAGGTCTGGTTCTATCGCTGCGAGAAATAGCTGCTTTCCTTGAGGCACAAATGTGATTTTGGCAGAGTTGGTCTGATTTGGCTGTGATTAGAGGATGGATCCTGGAAAGTGTTAGCAAACCTTTGGCTCTTCATTTTCTAATTGGTTAGCTAGATGTTGAATAAGAAACACCTGTAGTCAATTTTTTGTTTTTAAGAAGGCCCACCATACATAGGAAGGACACACTGAAAATAGATTTCTGGGCCATCAGACTCAAAAAAAAAAGCAGTTACAGGAAAGGCTGTTGAATAAGCTTTGTTCCTGGTGAGATACAAGGGATGGTTTCAGGGAGAGAAAAGCTTCAAATAGAGGGGACTGAATTATTTTCCTCCCACCCCCAAATACCATAAGGATGGCAGCTGAACAAATCTTTAGTCACCCAGAGTGGAGTCATCAGGTCCCTACGGAGGAACATCTATTGAAAAATTACTTTTCTCATTTGGTTGAAATAAGAGTTCACCTCCTCTCAATGTTTGTGATGTCTGTAATGGGAACCTCCTGACCAGATAGTGGCTATGGATGCTTTATGAGAAGCATGTGATTGAACTTCTGATAGTTGTTCCTCGTCAACAGAGAGTTCTGGGAAAGCCAAATTTAATTACTCCAAAACCTTTTAGCAGCATTAAATTTATTTTTATAGATATAAACCTTATTTTTAAGTTACTGTAAGTCCTATGAAGAGTTGGCAAAGGCAAGTTCATTTTCTAAGGAACCTGTCAGCAATTGTGAATTCCCTTCCAGCAGGCATCACAGCAGTTCCCTTTGCACATTCAGACTGAGACACAAAGCCCATCTATTTGCATTTAATTTTCCACGGTAGCAATTCAGGAACAGCTCAGTTGCAGTGCAGGAAGGAAGGGTAGAGAGAGGAAAGGAAATACAAATCACGGTACAGAGTTTTCCCTAATATGTATGCAAGGGAATGACTGGAAATAGTTTCTCATCTATGTGATACTACTACCAGGGGTGACTTGTAGAAAGTTCATGAAGTTCCACGTCATGAATGTGGGACTAAATTACATCACACATATAGCTATAGGTAAATGTAAAAATGTAAAACAAAGTCTTCATTCAGGCAGAACTGTGGCTTTCCTGGTGTGTGCAAAACACAGCTAAAAGCCTCAACCCATCTGAAATGCAAGATGCCTGGTTGTTGTGGAATGTACTGCTGTAGTTCTGAGTGTTAGAGCTACAAAGAATAACAAATACCTCCTTTGCTCACTTGAGAAGATCATTCCTATAGGCTTATGCAACTTATTAACCACTTAATTTCTTTCACATGGCAAATGACAAGTACCTTCATGCTAGGTGCCACTAAAAATAGAGCCTATAGGATTTCCTTTCTCAAGAGGATCACATGGGTTGTTCTTCGCGCATGTACAGCTGAGCTGAAAAACCCAGTAGCCTACCACGCTCCTAGCATCACTTTATCACTTTATTTACCTTTCTGTTGCTTCTCCCTGAGTTTCCAGCTGGGGTTAAACCACCACAGGCTGTAAGGCGGCACAAAAACTCTTGGCTCTCTAGCTGGCAGTCCTAGAGGTCTGACAAAGGATGGTTGTCCTCTGCTCTGGCTGGGCAAGGCAGTGATGGGTCAGCTCACTCCCTACTTCTGCCAGTGAGCAGCAGCACAGGGGCCAACATCTACCCCACAACACCTAGAGTGGGAAAGAAAAGGAAAGAGAAAATTCAAAGTGTGGGAAGGTCTTCAGGCTGCCCACAGAAGAAAATACTTTTGCTGTCCATACTGGCAAGGTTAGCAGAGAGAATTTTAAACCCTGGGTTTGTCTCATTAGCAGAAAATTGCAAAGATGGGAGACTCACTTACTCAAAGCATTGTAGGTTTTATTTTAAACATACGCATTTAGAAGATTATCAACAGCACCAAGGCACTGCAAGTTTAAATGAACTGGTCCTGTGGAACCAAAAGACACAGCTTAGATCATCTTGTGAAAATTTGTGCATGAACCCCCCATTTCCTGAGAAATTAGACATTATTTTAAGGCTTTTGTGGAAAAGTCATTCTTTTCATACATTTAATTTTTAGATTCTTTAAAATCTAAATACATTTTAACAATCTCTACTGTATAGTTTCAGCAAAACATATACATTCATAAAAGTATACTTCCAAGTTAACGTGTTTGGGAACAATTCATTACATTCTGATGAGATTCATGGCTTTTTTTACTTCTTAAAATAGGTTCATATTTTATTTTTATTGTCTTTCATTAATCATAGAATTTTTTTCTCTTTACAGAAGTATATATTACCAGATAATCACAATCATATCATAAAGAAAGTATTTACTTGTGAAGTGCTGGCCTTTTAAAATACAGTTAATTTGACACTTTGAGCTTAACACTGTTCTCACCAGGAGTGACACAGACTCTTCAAGCAGATACACTTGACTATTATTTAGCTGTTTCTGTCTATTGGTAAAATTGTTTCTTTGCCATCCCCCCTCTTCCCTTCACTTTTCTTGCAAAATATACAGAAATGGAATAACAAATTACTTTGTCAGAGTTGGAGCAAGAATTCATTGTTAGACAGGCACTCTAAAACACTTCTCTGAGTAAACTGGTATATTACAGAACCAGAATAGTTTTATGTTTTATCTTATCTGAACAACTGGAATGTAACCAGTGTATTCAGAACGATAGGGAGCGTCTCTGAACCAAAATCTGAACAACAAATTTACACCCTATAGCAGACAAGAAACCTCTGGGGTTTGGAGGACTGCACTTACTGTGGTTGTCCTGAGTTCTACTGACCCTCTGCTAGCAGTATGATTTTACTTCTTGGTCTTCCTTTTCAATAGAAAGACTTCAGTGTATGGAGTAATACGTAGAGACAATATGGATTCTTGAAATATCTGCTTCATGAAACTTACGAAGTAAGGAAAACTAGCAAAATAGAGTTTTCTTTTGCTGTGGGAATGTGGCTGGCACACTGCACTTGCCATATAGATACTGCTTTGGGTCATGTTTTATTTTAAATTGGATTCTTCCAGTTACAAGATGTAATTGAAATGAAAATGTGAGCCTTGGTTTTAGCATAACTACTTCAATAAACACAAGTTGCAGAATAAGATCTGTATTTATTTTGGAATAAACACTGTTTACTTTGGAGGATCATATTTGATCCAAATGCATTTGTTGATATGAGCAAGCAAAATAGGATTTTAATGACTTTTTCTATTAGAAAAGAATGACATCCATTGTGTGTTATAAGAGGTTTATGTGTTTGGTGCAGGGGAGTACTTTAAAGTCATTGGCTGAAAAAGAGTTTGTAAATAATTTCAGTTCTTAGTCCTCAGTGTTTATAACAGCTAATAATTTATATAGATAATAAATTTATTTTTCTGTTGTGATGTTCCATTTTAACAATAAAGGATAGGATTTGGGGGGTTTTGGTAGGGTTTTTGTGGGCTTTTTTTATACCATAAGCTTCTCTTTATAGTCTTAAGTTTAAAATGGGAGCATTTTGAAAGCCTTCACAGCCCAATTTAATTCCTTGACTGTTCATCCACAAATTGTCAGACATAATGAAGTGGATTTCAAGAACTCTCTTTGTTCTTAATATCCTGTGCCTGACCCACAGGTAATCTGCACCTTTTTTCTTCAGCGCCAAGTAATTGTGGTGGGAAAGAAGAGAAAATGTTAGGGTCACAAAGTGCAGGCTAGACAGAGATGACAGGTCCTGCCAATTGAGTGCCAGTGCTGAGAAGCTGCGAACCGCAGCCCCTGCTCTTTCACATGGATTTGTGCTGTACCTCGAGAGCCGCTCCGCGATGACGGCTTAGGAAGTTCAGCCCTTTAGCCTTTGTTGCCTCGGCTTGAAAGGAAGTGCACAGTTTTTTGTGTATTGAGCAAGCACAGAAGTACAGTAAAGGAGTATTATGCAGGGGGTCATACTATATATACACACACACACACATACACAGAGGATATAGATGTGCTGTTGTTCAATTTTCCAACCTGTACATACCAGAGATTTTATATTTTAACTCAAGTAAAAGCCAGGGGTTTACTTCTAAAGCTTAATGAATGCTGGTAAATAGTGTTGGGGTCCTTGCATGTTATTTGGCTAAAATTTAGAATAGAGAGTGGTTGAACCAATCTGCTTTTCATTTTCCTGGAAGGTGGTCACAACTATAAATAAAAAGATGTAGAAAGCAACAGTTTTTTTGGGGGGTGTTAAATGGTTGTTCACAAACTTTGGAATATGTTCACAAAGCTTTGGAATATGTAATTGTTGCCTGGGAAAAAAAAAGTTCTGACAATCTGTAACTCTCTGATTCCCAAAGAAGCACATTGTGATGGCTAATAGGAGTGATGAGTATTTGTGGAATAGATAATAGTCTTAAAGGGTATATACAATTGAAAGGGTATATATCTTATTCCTGGAAAAGACATATACAGAGGTACTGCTGTTATAAAAAGCTGTGTTAAAAACACAGCAGTGTATGCTTGGGGACTTTTTGGGTTTGGTTTTTTTTTTTGTCTTTTTTTTTTTTTTTCCAGATAAATCACATTTATAAAGGATTGCATCTTTAACTTGTTTTGCTAGATCTGTTCTCACATGCACATGACCAAATTTCTCTACTGTTCAGTAGGGAAAATGAAGCAGTGGATATAATTGCGTAATGACAGATATGAGAGGAACAGAGAATCCCAGCAATCATTTCCTGTGAGTTGGCCAGCTTCCAGGATGTCTCAATGGGCCCGCTGATGTAAAGGCAAAATGAAAATAGCTCATTCTGAAGGGTAGTTGTTGGTTGGGTTGGTTTTTTTTCCTCTCTCATTTGACTTTGCAGACTAAGGTATTGAAACAATTAGTTGGCAGTGTGGTGTTACTTTTCTCACGGTAAATTAAGAAGATTAACCAAATGTGGAAATGTATTTTAGCTATAATCAGCAGATTTGAAACTGTAATACTTCAGCATCCTCTAAGGTTATGTTAATATTATTCATGTTATTCCTTTCTATAATGTGCAGACATTTCCAGTGTTACCTTATGTCAGTGTTTATTTAAACACAGCAGAATTATTAGATTTATTTTTGTTAGTTTTGTAACACAGAAATGTAGAGGTTCAGCATGCTAGTTGTTGTGTCACACCACATGGCATGTAGTATTGGCACAGATAAGAGAACTATTATAACAGCCTTAATCTCTTTTTTTAAATTATTATTGTTATTGTTATTAATTTTCCTACAGTAAATTGAGTAGTGAAGCGTATTTTACATAATTATGGCAGAAGTACACAACTTGACGGGTGGTAGTGAAGGAGCAAAGTAATATAAATATTTGTAGAACATGTCTGCCATAAGTTAATGCTTTGCATATGAATCTTTATAAAGATCCTAAGTTAGTTTGAAGGAATGATTCCAGAGGACTACATCGGTCCAGGCATTTTAAGAGCTGTGAATGATGACTGTGGAGCATCTCTGGGAGTTTTTGGCTTGTCATACAGAAACAGAAAAGAGGAGGAAAACTTAGCAGGAAGAAGTTAACAAATGCTTTGGGAATGGAGGAGGGAGAAGACATAAGCTTTCCATGTACAAATCTTAGGCTAGACTCACCTAGTCATTCATTTTTGATTGCTGTTTATCTTTGGCTTGCTGCATTTCACTGGAGACATTCACGTAGCAAATGACTGCAGCAGCTTTAAGTTGCTCCTGCAAGCACATATTATCTGCTACTGCTTCAAGCCCCAAAGCAGAGCTGATGGAAGGGAATGGAGAAACAAGTCTCAGTTATTCCGTGCAACATCTGTTGGTTTAATTGAGCTGCTGCAGGAGATTCAAGCTAAGCTACCAGCTGTGGCACAGAAAGGTCTGAGGGACACAAACACATGGATTCTTGCAAGCCAGCTGTGTGTAAGAACAAAAAAGGACAGCACAGACAGTAACGTCTTAAGCTACTTTCAGTAGATTTGCCAGGTTACACACGACACTCCCATTTTCCCTGAAAGTATTATCTCTAAACGATACCAAGTGCATTTTGCTTTTCAGGGATTGATCTGAAAGTGCAGAGCTGCACCTCAGCCTGTCTGACTGAAATACAAATCTTCAGTACGAGCATGTTATCACCTGTAGTTCCTCCTGAAGATTTCAAACTGGATACACTGAAGTTGCAAGGTCAACACCGTTAGGAGCAAAACACATCTAGCTGCATAAGTTTTATATGTAAGCCACAGGATATTTTGCTCCTTACTTGCCCATTCAGCCTATTTTAAAAGAGAATCCCACAATTCTAATTTACTGCTTTGGACTTGACTGCTAAACTGATTCTGTCATAATAAAATGCATCTGCATAAATAACTGTGTTTCTACAGGGACTTTCAGTATTGGTTTCAGATATCACTTTGCCAGAGAAATTAGGGGGAGAATTCTAGTAGTGTATTTCCTATGAAAATTTCACAGAAGTGTCAAATACATTCGTTAAGGTTTGAAATAATAAGCCTGCAAACAAACTTCTTTTTTTTCCTGTGTGACCATTTAGCTGTAAGTCAGCTCCCCTCACAGATACTTGAGGATTTTAGAGTCTATGTGTATATTTTGTGAAAATGTTCTGGTTGGAAGGGCATACTTTATTTTTTGGGCAGTGTGTTTTACCATATCCCTGATTATGGTGCATATTGAGCTAACCGCTATTTTAAGTTGTTGGCTCTGTGTGTGCTGGCTAATACCTAATCAGAGGACTAAGCAGTGTCTCAGGTAGCTCACAAACAGAATACTCCACACCAACCAAGCAGGTGAAAACAAATACAAGGGGTTCTGATGGAAGGATGGACCACATCAATTAATGATGGGCGGGTAATTGGTTTCTTTGAAGAATTACTCCTAAATAACTTCCCTGCTAAAAGAGGAATTGCTAAATGAGTGTTTTTCCTTACCACGTTCAGAGGTTGAAAAATGCAGCCATCACTCATTAGCCCAAAGTCCAAATCAGCTAGAGAGCATGAAAAAATACCTGGCACTCAAAACACACATTTAGCCTCAAAGCCATGCCCTGCCACTCAAAAACACCGAAACACTCCTGCACTGTTTGTGACCTCCCTTTAGCTGTAACATAGTGTCAATCACATTGGGCTTTAATCCTTTCCAAATTATAACATGTATCTCTTGTGCTTTGTTCTCCTCCTCACTTTTTTTTTTTTCTTAATTTATTCCCAACACTATCTCTCTCTTATAATATTTAGTATTTTGTCCAAAATTTGTGGTGCTTGTGACATTTTCTTCATTTTTCTTGCTTTCTTGACACTGTTTCTGTACCTTTGCACCACCAATTTTTAGTCTCTGATTTCTTTTCTGGGCTTTTCTGTCCAAAATACCTCTTTCTTTTGATGCCACAATTTCTATTTCTAATGTATCTCTGCAGTTCTGACTTTCTACCTATCAAGCAGGTGGTTAGACAGAAGGGGAGAATGTCTGTCATGTCCCAGGACTTGTGATGGTCCCAAGATCTTGCACTGTGAATTAACGTTCCAAGTCCCCAGGATCTCTCTAACTGTGGTATCGAAGATGTAGTGGTCTCATTCTTCCTGCCTCTATATTTTCCCTGAGAGAGTTGAATTTGGAATTTTTTTGAGTTATTACTTCTTTCATCTGCTCCTTTGAGCTTCTACTCCTTCCTTTAGTTTTGTGGTTACTAAAAAAATTGTTTCTTTTTCACAGATTTCCGTTTTGAGTCCTCTTCTCCAGCAGCTTGTTGCATAGTTTCTAAGCTGGGGAAGGAGAAATCACTGAACAATAGAAGAGTAACTAAAGTGGGAAACTAATGAATTCAGGAGGATGTTGCTTCTTTAGCTTACACTCAGCTCATTTTTTAATTGTTAATGTGGTATGCATTTGGATGGACGTTTGCTTTTGGTTTTAAACAGAGAAATAGTAAAAAATTGTGGAAATTTGATAACTTGCTGAAGAAGCTTCTGGCTCTTTTTTCAGCCAAGTTGATTTTCAAACCCTGGCAACATATGCTCACACTTGCAGTTTCAGCTGTGTCTGTACATCTAATGCATTTTCTCTGCCTGAGGAGGAAATTCACTGTATGGTGGTTAAATATGAGCTAATGTAGTATTGTCCCTCCTATGCTGGTTGTCACTCCTACCTCTCTCTCTAGCACAAGCTACCTATTCATAAGATACAGAACAGTAAGCATTACAGTAAGAATATGTTGTGCAAGTGTGAAAGACCATACCTTGTTCTTCAAAACATTTCAAGTTTCTAAAGCATTTTTTGTAAACCAATGTTTTTAAAAATCTAGAATCCACAGCCACCATGTGAGGCCACATAGGCTTCTTCAGCTTTTTTCTTATCTGAGGTTGTTGACCTCAGGAGAGGAGGAGAAGGTTACAGGGTCAAAGTCTTTTCCTCCTTGGAGCTTGCTGCTTGCTGGGAGAGGGTTGGCTAGAAAATAGATGTTTTAGAAAAAGGGCTGAGGGTCATGATTTTAATTCTGTTAGGGAACAGCTGGTTTGAGTTTCTTTCTACTTCTATCTTCCCTCCCTTCCTCACAAATCCATGGAGAGAGAAAGATTTGTTCAGAGGAAAGCAACACAAAAATAAAGAATTGCAGCATTTTCATCTTTAAAATAGATCATATTTGTTAGAGGGCTTCACATTAGGACAGAGAAGAGGAAATTATTAAAATAATTGGAAACCATTATTGTTGCAAGCATTGAATTGATATTGATCTAGAGTGTCAAAGGTTTGTTTTCCTGCCAACAGTTAAAATGCTAATAGTAATGTTTTAATGTGTTGGTTTTTTTTCTGTGCATAAACAGTATGCATTGAGATTTTTAATTTAGCGATGGACAAAGTTAATTTTTAATGTATTGTGTTAGGTTGCAGACAAGCTGCTGAAGAAAGATGGTTTGATTTGGGTATTTCTGTTCAGATTTTTCTTCATTTTGGCATGCTGCTTTCATGCACTAAGACCAAAGAGGGAGAAGGAAACTCACAACTCTCAAATGAATGGCAAACTAGGAACAGATTTTTCATCTGCACTCCTCTGAAACACTGGCCTCAGGCTGTGTTGGTGTGTGGCTCAACAGCAATCAGAGGTCATAATTTCATTGGCGGTTAGCATCAGGTTTAATTTTTCTAATATGTTACATTTACCAAAATGTCTGGTTTCAGTTACACTTATGCACTGACTGAATCAGCTTTGAGCAGCATGATGTTTTAAGGTACCTGAAAGGCTACAGGAACGTTTATGGAACACATATGCTAATTGTTTTTAGGCACTTTCCTTTCTAAACACAAAAACGTGTTTTTGGAAAGCCGTTTAACAGTAGTAGCTAATGACGGTGTGCATTTATTCTAAGAAATGAGCACAAGGAATAGGTAAAATAGTTGTTTTAACAAGACTGCCATCTACTGATTTCCACAATTAAAAATATCCCTGATGACTAGATTGTTTGTAGATTTTTTAATAGCTTTGTTTTCAAGATTTACAAAATCAAGAAAATTATAAAATCTTTCTGTCCCCTTAGGAATGCGACCAGGTTCACATTGACGACGTGTCTTCAGACGACAACGGCCAAGATTTAAGGTACAAGAGAACTCATTAAGATGAAAAGTTGCTTCGCAAATTCCTTCCTGGGCAAGCAATGGGCTGCTGGAATGCTCACAGCAGCCTGCTCTCTTTTAACTGTCTTCTTTGCAACCCAGCCAAGTGCGTAGCTGGTGGTTCAGCGTAGCCTGTTGCCTTTTATTAATCTGTGGGGGTTTTTGTCTCTGCCCAGCACGTACAACTTTGGAACAGACGGCTTTCCCGCAGCTGCCACCAGTGCCAACCTGTGCCTGGCGACCGGCGTGCGCGGAGGAGTGGACTGGATGCGGAAACTGGCCTTCCGCTACAGACGAGTAAAAGAAATATACAACACCTACAAAAATAATGTTGGAGGCAAGTGACCCTGGAGTATCTAACAAACATGGATTAGAGGTCGTAAATGGGAAGAACTGGTTTCTACTTCTTTTTTTTAACACAGTGGTGTTTAGTGAGCTGTTTAGTTTGCAGTGTGTGGCAAATTGTCTGAGCTAGTGAAAGCAAAGGAAAATGACAGAGTGCTACTCAATGCCAGTGCAGACATGCCCTTGTCTACTTCACAGGTCTACTTGGTCCAGCAAAAAGAGAGGCTTGGTTACAGCTAAGAGCAGAAATTGAAGCTTTGACAGATTCTTGGTTAACACTTGCACTGAAAGCACTCACCCTCATTCATTCGAGGTGAGTACTAAGAGTACAAAGGAAGCTCTAGGGTGTCTGATGATGATGTGGAAGTGTCTGGTGGGCAAAATGCTAAAGCTGGAGAACCTTACCCTCATTCCTTATTCTGATCTGACCATGCCACACCTTGCTCCTTGGTAAGGTGGTAAAAAAAAGATGTTCTTTTTAAGTGGCAATAATAATATTGAGGGGTTCTGGTGGAAGGAGTAAGATTTTCCTTCTATTGTTTTGGTTTTGGTTTTTTTTCTGTTTTGCTTTGTTAAAAAAGGATCTTTGCATTTTCTCTTCCATAGGACAAACTGTGTGAACATTCTCGTAACAACTACTCAGCTAATTCCAGCTCTGGCAAAAGTCTTGTTGTATGGACTAGGGGTTGTATTTCCCATAGAGAATATTTACAGTGCAACTAAAATAGGTGAGCTGTTTTTATCATATTGTCATACATTTAAAGCTGTATTTCTAAAAAGAAAAGGTATTGTAGTCTATATTTAACTCTAACGGTAGCAAATACAGAGATTAGTAACACCTGATTCTAATGAAACACTGCTGAAGCATCTGAAAAATGCTTTTCAAATGTGTGATGATCCAGCGCAGACAGCTTTGTATATCTCTATTGACAGTGGTACAGTCTGTGTTAAGAAGAAATGTAGTTGCTTTTTTTTCATAATTTCTCAAAACTGTGGGGCTGTATAGCAATTGAGAAGGCTTTTTAGTAGGCTGTAAGTACAGAAAACTGGAGGCTCCCTGGAGCAGCTGTAGGAGACATTCTGTAAAGGTAAGCCCTGACTCCATTTGTTTTCATGGGCTCTGGAGCAAATTTTGGTAAACAATTTACCAGGAGCAAGAATGTTTTGCTGCAGAATGTAATTATTTAAGTGTCTTCATACTGACTGTAGTAAGCTTCAGCCAGGCAAATGTTTATTTCTGTTTTCTGGTTCAGTATAAAAGATGTTATTTTGCGTATGTAGAAGTACCCCAGACCAGATGGCAATGGTGTTTGTAGTTTTTAATGTGATTATGACATATCTGTTCTGTCTCAGATTCCCTCAAAATTGTGGGCTACACGAAAACACTTTTCATGTATTCTTAAGTATCTATAATACAGCAAGCTCAAATGGTCAAGAAGAAATTGTGGGATATTTTTGATTGTTTTGTTGTTGTTGTTGTTTTTAAACAAGACAAAACAAAAATCGGTTCAGAGTTTTATAGGGAAATTTGAAAGCATTACCATAGAAGATTTAAATCTGCTTCCTGGATATTAAAGTTACAGTGCCCTCTGTCAAAACTTTATAGTAAATTATAACTTTTAAATGCAATGCTTTACATACACATTTTAATGAAAACATATTTTAATAAATCTTCATTTGTGACTTCACGTACATGGGATAGAAGGGTGTTTTTGGAAAACTGTGTTCTGTCACTGGCTGTCACAGGAAACCACGAGATTTTTGTAACATGACATGATTCATAATATGCAAGAGCTTTTTCAATTTAGTGTTGGAGGTTTCTTATGCCTGTTGCTACTGTTAAAGGGTATCATTGAGTAGTTTGGCTTCTCTAATGGCTAGAAAATGTCCTTTAATTTCCAGCCTACTTTTTCTTACGCTTTTATTGTTCTCTAGCTGAAATAATTATTTTAAAAAACACAGTTTTTCCCATCCATTGCTGTAGACACACAGGTTAGCATGTCTCATGGCCAGACTAAAGTGACCTTTCAGAATGGGGACATTTGAGAATACTCAAATTTAAGCATTTGCTTTCTTTCTGTCTTCTCATTACCGTACCTGAAGCTTCTCAGTATGGGTACAAATTAAGTTAGCTATTAGGAAGAAATTCTTTACTGTAAGGGTGGTGAGACACTGAAATAGGTTGCCCAGGAAGGTTGTGGATGCCCCAACCCTGGCAGTGTCAAGGCCAGATTGGGTAAGGCCTTGGATAACCTGTAATAGTGGGGGGTGTCCCTGCACGTGCCAGGGTGAGTTGGGACTAGATGGTTTTTAAGATCCCTTTCAGCCCTTAACATTTTTGTGGTTCTGTGGTACTTGTGCATAGGGCTAGAGCACTGAGATCATTTCCCTAGGTGTGTGCAGGGAAGGAATGACCCACATTAATGGATCCCAATGCAGGATCAAGGACATGGCCCATGTATTGGATTACAGGCATTTAAATCTGAATCTTTTGGGGGTACTACTGTTTTAGGAGCTGTGATTAATCTTGTCACAGGTTTTTGAGAAAAAGCTAGAATTCCAGCTCAGCTTCAATCAATTTACTCAAACCAGGCTACTGGTCATAAACAAATGGTAGATAATTCTCCTGGTAGGGAAATTCCCCACCAAACCTGTGTCATATTAGGGAATGAGACAAGAGGGGTGATATTGTGGACCTCTAATATGCTATGTCTCTGCTGCAGTTGGCCTTGATACACCATCCTGAGGGACAGACTTCTCTCCCTGTAGCTCTGCTTAAGAATTCCAAGGGTTGGGGTGATCCAGGCTAAAAAGTTATTTATTTGATGTCATCCCATCACCACTTACCCTGAACAGTCTGATCTTTTTCTTTCAGGAAAGGAAAGTTGTTTTGAGCGAATAATTCAAAGGTTTGGAAGAAAAGTAGTGTATGTTGTTATAGGGGATGGTGTCGAAGAAGAACAAGGTGCAAAAAAGGTAATGACCTTCTTTCAGTGAGGGTTGGTTTCAAGAGTCTGAAAAACTGTCTTTTCTTCAACATGGGACAGCATGCATTGACATTTAGGTTGGATTTCTTTGCCTTATGAAATCTGTGTTGACCATATGTAGTAGAAAGCTGGGTAAGACTATAGATAATGATTTGCCCTGCTGTTCTCCTTCTCCAAAAGACACATTAAACTGTGTATGTTTGATGTATTTCAAAAAGGGGCCAGAAAATGGACCCTGGCTTTTTTGCCAAGAACTAATAGTTCTGTTTTCCTTGGCAACCCAAAATACCACATAGGATGTTATGAATGTAAGCAAAATATGGTGATTCTTACTGATCAAAGGCAGTGTGCTGTTTGACTGTATGAAATACGTATATGTCACACCTTGAAAAGACATGTAGGTCTGGAGTAGGTATACAGGAATTTCCGTTTTCTTGTGTGTCCATAATTTGGATTCTTCATTCAGGCAACAGCCTGTGGCTTGGCATGCACTCATAATCTCAGATAACTGAGCAGAGGATACTATTTGACTGTCTATTTATTATTTTTTGATTTCCACTGAGAAAAAGGGAAACATTCGCAGTTTTTTTCAGTGTGAATTAAGCTGTATAAAAAGCAACACTTCCCACTCACAAATAATAGGCATTATTTCTAGCCTTGCTATTCTACCCAAGGTAGTCTGCAGATAAGCACTCTTTGCTTGAAGGAATGAGGCATAATGTTGGCTATTTGAATAATAGGACAAAGAGCAGGAAAATGGGTATTTTTGTTCTTGCTTCCTTTCACAGATAAATTACTTTTACACAGCTGCTTTTTCACCACAAAACTCTCTGCGATACTTCTGTCTCTTTCCACTGTGACTTTCTAAATTGGAGAAGTGAAACTAATTAGTCCACATGGCATTTTAACAACCATTGACTGGTTTTGCTTCATGAAATCTGGGTTTTGTGCCCCTGAAGCCTCGCGGGTAGGTTCCCGGCTTGTCCCAGCACTTTGTGGAGTCTCAGTTTCATATATCCCTTTGGCGGACTGGCGGGAACAGTTTGCTCCTTTCTCCTTCTGAAATGCCTTTCATCTTTGCAGAGAAATGTTTTCCCGCTGCAAATGATTACATTTTAAAAGCTGTATTTAAGATCAGGGTAAAAAAAAAAAAAATTCCTTCTCTTTGTTCCTTTTCTGTTGCTCGGTGAAATAGTGTTGTATATGATAATGGCAGGAGTAGTCCTTTTGGTAACATTATCTATTCCAATGCTTTTTTCAGCAGGAAACATGATTCAGAAAAGCATAAGAAAAAGCCTTTCCAGTCACTAAGAGGAGTAGCAGTATAGAAAGTTCCTTTGTGCAATTACTTGTGTGTATTCTTTCCTGGTGGAAGGAATTTTCAGGTTGAAAGCATGCTAGATGCTCTGGATTAAATTATCTGCTGCAGCAAAGCCAGAGAAGTCAATAAGTAGACCAGCAGCCCTGCCTTTCTGCATAAACTATCAATTTGATTTAGGAAAATGCTTCTGTGATTCTTGTCCTGCTTCTTACTCCACCAAATAAGAAATCACCATTTCACACTGTGACTGCCTTTTTAGTTTTTCCCTTCACATCCAGCAAGAGCAGAAAACTTCTTTGGAGAGCATACAAACAAAAGAGAAGCTTTACCTCAACAAAACTACCCAAAGCATATAAATCCAAAGTGATATAACTGTCCTGTGATGTACCCCATTTGTCATGCTGATCCCCTGAATCTTGGTAGCTGGTTCCTTCTCGCCTTGCTTCCTGTCAGCCAGGTTTTGGGGTATTCTCAGAGAAGGGACAGGTCTTCTGCTACCCCTTTGCACAGCACTTTTCCGTAGGGCTTTGGCCTGTGGTGAAGCCTTTAGTATACATGTGTTTCTTTACACTAGTTAGAGCATAAACAATACACCCTTCTTTAAATAGCACTTCATCGTTTACATGTAAACTGTAATGAGTCTTTTCAAGTGAGCACATAAATTTAAGCCTATTTCATTTGAGAGGTTATTTTTTTTTTTCTATGTTCATTCAGTGGATAAAAAAAGTTGAACTTCCACCTGAGGAGGCAAGAACGTTAAGGTTTATTACTAAAAATAATTTACCAATTATTTATAAATTGCTTCATCATAAAACAAGATTTTCATTTATGTCCTTCGTTCGTGGAGAATCTTGAATCAATACAACAGTAGGAAAATAAAAGATCTTTTTAAAATATTTTAATTATCGTAATTAGTATAAAAATTCAATAATAGAAACTTTTTAATAGCATTTAAAAGATCATTGCTTCATTGAGAAACATTTTTAGGATAAACAATTTATTCATAAAATGCCTCTTTTGGTTGATGTCAGTAAATGTAATACACTGAGGAAACTGCATTTCTGGTAGCATCAGTCAAACTATGATATTGACACCTTTGTTTAGCTGTCACTTCCAGCAAAGTATTTGATGAGACAATTGAAATTCTCAGGATGTTTGCACTGCGGTTTGAGGAATAATCATGCCCTTCTGGATCAGTGCAGCAACCAGCGAGCTTGGCTGTAACACCAGGGTTCACACAAAGGTTGCTGCCTTCATATCAGCTTCCCCAGGAAAAGAGGGAAAGGAGGGCAGAGAGAAACCAGTGTGAAAGTCCAAAGGGTGCTCTGGAGCTGCTGGCACCAGTGCTGGTGCCGTGTGGGTCAGAGCCACCACCTCTGGGTACCACTGCGGTGACACAGCTATTCTCAGTATAAAGTTCTGGGGGTTTCTGACAGAGACTCCATTGTCTCAGCATTTTGGTTTGCTTTGTTTTGTGTTTTGGTTTTGGTTTTGGAGGTTGTTTTGTTTCCTTGTGTTGTGTTTTGTTTTGTTTGAGCTCATCTTTTGCCTTTGCTTTTGGAGACACATTTGGGAAATACTAATAAGACAGAAAAACCCCAGCTCCTGAGTTTTCCTGCTTGGGAGAATTCTCCAAAGTATTTCTAATTTGTGAGAAGAGACAAAGGCTCTCTGCACTGAGGAGCTGGATTTTACATCAGGTGGTTCAGGAGAGCCTGGGCAAATGGGCTTCTCCCTTTGTCTCCAAAATGGTCATACTGCCTTGGAGGGAAATCATGAGGAAAAATCATAAATCTTTGTGGAGCAATAAATAGAATATAAATGCGTATCCAATATGCCATTGCTTTTAAGCTCACAGTCATACTGTGCTAGTCAGGTTTGGGGTAGGAAGTAAAGACGGCCCCTTAGCAAATCTGGCAGGAATACAACAAAAATATCGTGAAAGATGACAAAAACTGATGAGTTTTCTATTCAAATCCATCACAAATCTCAGGAGTAAGGTTTTTTTTTTTTTATAAATATGTATTCATTTAAGGGAAGGAGGATAGAAGATAGTCTGCACTTTTTGATGTTGCTATCAAAAAATGGATTGTTTTGCTTGTGTATTAATAGAAATACTCTATTTTGTGGAGTGAAATAGCTGAAGATTTTTACATTTAGCAGGTATATGCAGAAAATAAAATTACTTCTATTTCAGAAATAAAATAGCTTAATATTTTAGGTTATTTAATACTACTCTAGTTATTAGGCTTACTAAATTTGTAGTTTCATTTTTTAATACTTTTTACATCAAAACCAAAATTTTGCCACCATATTTAATTTCAAAATGTCATCAAAATAAAATAGTTTAAAAGTTCATAGATGTTTTATTACTAAGTATCATCTACCAAATAATTCACGATTTTTAAAAGACAAAAGCTTCATATTTACTTGGAAGATGTTGAAATAGTAGACTTAGAGTTTCATTAGATACTAATGCATCCAGTTTCACCACCTATTTATTAGTGGTTTAGCATTTGTCATCCCTTCTCCCGCAGCAGCAAATGCGAGATTAGCATTTCTTGCTTGGCTCAGAATAGAAGTGTTCTGCATGACATGTGTGTACTAAGTGTTGGAAGGGATGGCTTTTTAAAGGCAATGTTTAGTACATACATATATACAAAGGATCTCTTGCCCAGTAAGAGAGAATGTACCTATCTCATGGGTGTGTTGCCACTTTTGGCATGGCTGAATAGTTGTGAATCAACAGGTTTCGTATGATGGTTTTGTTACTTTAAAGGTCTTAGTTTCATGCAATCATTTATTATCTTAGATGGGGTGAAAATTAGTATACATGCCTCATGAAAACACATGCGTATATATGAACACATATGTGGGAGACTATATATATATACACAAACATATTGATATATATAGATGTGTATCAGGTTTATTTCCCCTCCTCACAGCTCTGAAGGCTGTACTGTAGGGTCAGACTGATAGAAATCTGAATTGGCCACATTCAGCCACCACATTCCTGGCATGCTTTATTTCTTGGGAGTGTGCAGCTGGCCTTTTGACTTACATGCAGGAGAACTGAAAATAATTATAATCCTGAGATTTACACAACCTCTTTCTTTTTTTCATGAGAGTCATTCCTTACGTCACTCCTGTAACTGCATGGAGTAAATATAGGTATACTCCTTTCACAGACAGACGTAAATAAAACAGTGGACACTTAACTGAATTGGAAATAGAAATATATAGTCAAAATAATGACTGCTTATAGTTTTGGTTTAAAATCTGACTATCAACAGCTGACCCCTAAACAGGGTAATCCAAAACTCGATATTGCACATGGACATCTAGCAAGAGGTGCTGTAATTTGATTTAGCAGAAGCTAAACCTTCTGTTAAATCAATCAGTCTTTAACTGCTCTGTCTGCCTGGTGTGTGTATGCTCTATGAGGTTGTTACTAGGGAAGCAGTATAAAGCTGGAGTTGCATGAAGTGCAAGCTGGAAGCCCAGATTTTATTCCTGTAGTTCTCCCTATTCATGGGTATGCTGTGTGACCTTGGAGGGCATCCATATCTTTGACTCTTGGCTTCTGCAGAGACACTTTGCAAAGACAGGTGTCCACCAAACCCTTCACCACGCCACATCACAGGTGTGCTATTTACACCTCCCTGGCCCAGTGGCTAAAGCAGACCTGCTGCCAAGCTGGCTCAGAGGAGAAGCAGGGAGCTAGGGCTGGCTGTTAGGGAGAGCAGCTGTATCCCACCTGGCAGGGGTTTGAGAGAGAAGAGGGAAGCTGCAGCCTCACAGGAAAAGGAGGCAGCACTGCTGAGCATCACTGACCTGTGCAGTCATCTGGCAAACACAGCGTGGACCTGCTGCAAGCACGAACCTGTGTCTGTGTCTCTTTGTCCTTGATGTAGTACCCCATCAGATAGTACAAATTCTGCCAGAAAGATCTTGCAACCTAAGTTAGAAATAGGTGCACAGAAGCTTTTGCAAAGTCCAGAGAATGACATGACTAGTAATTTTTATTTTGTGTTGCTCTTGCTGGTTCATTTCCTGAACATGGTGCGAGAAGTTCATCTTTAGGAAATCTGTGAGCTGGAAAGCAGCAGTGTCTGGCCTGACAGAGCACAGAGGATAGGCTGCCTGTATAATGAAGCAAGACCCTGGGACATGGGGTTGTAACTGAGTGAGCTAACTGCACCTGCTTTCTATTGCTGGTGGAGCAAAGAGACAGTAGAGTGGAAGTCCACATTGAAGACACAGAAAAAGAAAGTGTTGTAGTTTTTAATGCTTCCTTCTTAAGGAAAAGATTAATCTATAAAAGTGTTTTAGAAATATCATAAGCATTTTTTTCCAAAAATACCTCTATTGTTTCTGAATTTTTTGTTTGTTTTGTTCTCTCTGTTGTCAGCTATCACCCATGAATTTATCTTCAAGCTGAGATTCAGTCAGCTGTTTCTCAAGGCTTTGTAACACTCTAGAGCAAAGCAAAGCAGAACAGAAACTGTTACAATGGAGTTTTCTTGGGGGTCATTTTGTTTTCTTCCTGAAGAAATTTCTTTGGTCTCAAAGCTAGGCATACTCTGAATGTGGGCAGGTGTTGATGTATCCATATTGCATCTTCATTCAGATCAGGAGTGTCATATCAAAGATGTGATAGGCTCTGTGTTGTGTTTGCCTTCTGAGACAAAAAAAAATTATAAAAATTACAGTAAACATGCAGCTGGAAACAGTGAGTTTAACATTGTTTCCAAATTTTTCTCTAACTTAAAATTTGAGAAGACCAGAATGAAAAAAGGAGATCCAAATAAAGTGACAGAGGAGATTGAGTTTTGCCATTGATTTCAGTGGAATTAGGAATTTACTCAGGAGCTGCTCAAGTAGGATGATGGAACTTTGAGAAGTCATAGATAAAATGCTTGGGGAACTTAGAAGCTAATGTGATAATAAATCGCTTGTGGTTTGCCTCCTAAAGATGCCAGAACACAAACTGACCCAGTGAAAAGGTGAACACAGTCATGGTAGCCTCCAGAATACTGTTGAATTGAAACTGTCTTCCCATGGGATTTATAGAGTAATTCCCTGACAAAAGCCAATGTTTATCTTTTTTTTTTTTTCTAATTTATGCAAAAGTTCTTGTTGACGTTATAATCCCTAGTTTCAAGTATAAAGATAGTTCTTAATCAGATTTTTACCCTTCATGAATGAGGTAATCTGTGCTTTTTACTGGGATTTGTGTTTTTGGTTTATTCAGGTTCTTTGCAAAAGTATTTGTGCTCCAGACAGATTTTATTACAACTAATAGGAAAAAAATATGTATTTATTTTAATGTCCCATATGGAAAAGATGTTTTAAGATCAGTGTTAACCATGACAAATGTTATACAAGCCACTGGGATAAAAATCTTTTCAAAATGATGTGAGGAACACATGAGTTATTCTGAATCACTATTTCTCTGTTCTTAACTCATCTGCCAGTAGTTTTTTACAAGGAGCAAACACATTTTGATTGTAAACAAAGCTTTCACTTTCTTTATTTTTTTCTGTTCCCTTCCTCAAACTACCCACATGCTTCATGTTTATATTATTTCATTTATTTTTTTCCATAAGTAATATTTTCTTCTGCAGTGTTCTGAAATCTGTTATTCATATATGGAGATTAAAACTACCTCCCTTCCTTATGATTTCCTGATATGTTTGCTGTAGTTCCTATTGTAAATAGATTTGCTCTTATTGAGAATTTATGCCTAGGGGGTGGGTCAGAGAAACCAGACATAAACATGAAGGACGCAAGATTTTAAGAGCACTTTTTCTGTCCCCCAAGTGTTCTCTTATCCCTGTGAAAGACAAAGGGTGGGTCTAAATACCAGAATGCTTGGGGTTATTTTTACATGTTGTCTGTGCTGTTCACAGCATGCTATGCCATTTTGGAGGATCTCGAGCCACTCTGACCTTATGGCCCTTCACCATGCCTTGGAACTGGAGTACTTGTAGCAGCTTAGCAGCACTTTCAAACCTCAGAGCCTCCTTCTGCCCGTGGATGAGATGCCTGTGTCTTGTGTCAGCATTGGACTACAGAACTCTGTGATTTCAACATGTTGACGTACAGCTGCAATTGGTCTTAACCCTTGCCCTTTCAGTAAACGGAGGAGCATGTCTTTTTCTTCAGAACAGCTGTTGGCTCTGGTACTGCGAGTCCAACGAAAATAAGCCATGCGAGTGTTTGAACAACTCATCTTTACCATATTTGCTACCAAAAAGAAATAGAGAAGGAAAAAGAAAATGGAAAAAAAAAAAAAAAAAAAAAGGAAAGGAAATAAGAGGTTCATACCTGTGAAGAAAAGAAAAAGGACCTGCAAATGCTTTGTAGTTTTTAGCCTCTTCAATGTGACACACACCATTTCTTCAACATAGCAAACTTGATTGCACAATGAAGACTGAGATTTTACAAAATACCAGTGGAGTAATTTTCTTATAAAGAAGGTTTACGTTTTGGTTTCTCATACCCAGGGTACTCTGTACATCTTTACTTATTTATGAACAGACTATTTTGACATCATATAACTGAGGATATATATAGTAGGAATAAAGGCTATTATAAGCCTTTGCCTTATGGTACAGCAACTACTTTTGATTTTAGCACATTACAGAGTAGTTTAAAATATGTCTAATTTAAACTAATAGGTACATCACTGAGACAATCATGTACAGGAAGAATTTTTTGTGTAAATTTGTAATAATGAATGATTCTTTTACATATTGTTAAGGTAAATGCTATTGAAACATAGTAATGCCTTGTTGGTGAAGAATGAGGCCACGTGTGCACAAACTTGTGCAGTGCCTTATCAATGTGTTGGATATAAATATGTAGATAATGCATTTTTTTTAGATAAATTTGTCAAGACCAAAAGCATGGATGTCAAGTGTCAATAGGAATTGGGTTTTGTTCTCAGCTGTTTCTCTGCCGTTTTCTTCTCTCACCCACTCTGACTATGAAAAGATTGATTTCGTGTGTCCCCCCCGGTCGAAGCAAATACAGATAAAACACAAGTGAAGAGGAGGCCTTTATTGTCTTTTTGTTTCCTCTTTTAAAGTTAACATATTAACCCTATTTTAGAATATTAAAAAAATAATTAGGAGAGCCACTCCATAAAGAAATAGAGAAAGAACACAAATATATTTTGAGATGTAACTTAAACTGGAACCTTGGTACTGAATAGCTTTTGTCTCATCCAAAAATGAAGGAAACTATCATCACTAATATTTTTAGAAACTAGAAATGAGAATATTTTGAAGAAATTAAACAAGAATCTCATATACATTTAAGTTTTTTAATCCTCTTCCACCAGGAGTCAGATTTTCCTAAGATATAACATCCATTGCCGGCAATGGAAGTGCTGAAATGGTTATCACCAAGGAGTTAAAATTTGCTTTTGTCTGTACTCACTTAAGAACAAACCTTGACTGTGTCTGTCTGTGACTCATCACTTTTCTGATCTTGAAGGCTGTGAGCTACTTGGTTAAATAAACTGTTAGTCTAACTTTTTGGCTTGAATTGTACCAATTCCCTTTGCCCAGTTAAATACCTTATTAAAAAGAAGCCTCACCTTTGTTGGTTCATTTTCCGGTTTTTCTTCTTTAATTTTTTTCAAAAAACACCAGCCTCTAAACAGCTACCTGCAAAGCTACAGAGCACCAGTGTAGGTACAAATCAACACCCTTCTCTATTGGAGGAATCATATTGCTGCTAGAATAAAATGTTTGTGGATTGCTTTACTACCAACAGAGAGGTTTTTATCTTACCAAGACTTGCACGTGTGCTTTACTTTGCCCAGTATGAGTGCTGCAACTCATGCAGTACTCACATGTGTACATAAAGCACATTGTGGGTAGCTTTTAGAATTGAAACTATAATTAGCCTTTTTTTTTTCCTCAAGCGAAGTAGACAGTGATGGGGGGGATTGGTTGTCCTTTTTTTTTCATTTGACTCTTTTCAATTTTTAGTCACTTGCAGACTGAAACAAATAACAAGGTTTATCTGGGCCTTATTGTACAAAAAGTGTGTTGTGTCCACAATTGTGTACAGAATTTTTCTTCATTAATTTTGTTTTAAATTAATAAAATTGATTTGTGAACGTATTAAACAATTGTCTTGTATGCAAATCTGTGATATTTGTGCCCTCTGGGTCGGAAATGAGGAGACATCTCTCATGTCTTTGCTGTCCCAAGACACAGAAGTTGTTCACCTTCTGGTGCCCAGCTGAGATGTTAAATAGGTTGAAGAATACTTGCATCTAGTTTACAGAAGGCTCAGTTAGATAAGCAGCAGTTGTTTTGCTTAGCAGCAGCAGCTAGAGATAGTCAGTGCAGAATAAGGCCTTGGTGTCCTGGAAATGTGTCTCTAAGTGACTCTGAGAAGGAAATGCCTGAACTTCAGGTGCCATGGTGCCTCTGTCATCCAAAGCAATCCATGTGCTGAATGGATGAGTCTGCCATTCAGACATCTCACTCAGGGCTACGAGAAGTTTCCCATCCTCTGAGCTTCTACAGGCCTGAACATCTGGCAATTCAGGACTGGCATTTAACTTTTCCAAGCGTGGGGCAGGGCTGCCTTTTAATTTGGGAAGAGTGGCAGTGACCACCATTTTATAGCAGATGCTTTGTTGTACACGTG
This sequence comes from Picathartes gymnocephalus, assembly GCA_013390045.1. NCBI lineage: Eukaryota > Metazoa > Chordata > Aves > Passeriformes > Picathartidae > Picathartes > Picathartes gymnocephalus. The sequence goes on from WEKY01038846.1 coordinate 186,798, forward strand.
ATGGTCTGGGGAAGATCTCTCCATGCTTCTCTGCCCATCAGTGAGAGCCTTGACTGCCAGCTGGTTATCACTTACACTCACTTTCTTGTCTAGTGAGACCTAACAAATGGAAGCAAAACCAAGATCAGTCAAGGACCTGCTTCTGCGTGCTTGGCACTACTGTGGAAGTTGCATGTTCAGAGTTGAATTATATGTTTTCAGGACAGCACCAATGACGCTGAAAATTAGTCCGATGAAATAAGCACTTAAATGCCCCCTGAAGTCAGTGTCTTTCATTTGGAGCAACTCAATACTCAGAAAAATAATTGTTTTTTAAGGAGCATCATATGAAGAACCTTCTTAAATCAAAATCTGGTAAGAAAACAAGGAATCCTAGAGAGTGAAGGAGATCATGTAGGCAGCTCATCACCTTGGAGTCCACTTTTTGAAACATGCCAGTACTGCTTGAAGTTTCCATTTCTTAGATACTCACTGATAAAAATGTTCAGCTGCAGTGGTTTTCCTTCTAAGAATAACACACATGTAATTTTGAGGTAGTGCCAAGAAAGTGAAATTAAAAATAGTAATTATTATTATTATTTATGTCTTTCATGACTGGAATGCATGTTCAGTGAGTGGTACCTTTGTCTCAAAAATACTTGCAATGCAAGTCAATAAAATATTGTTAGAAATTCTTTTTTTGCCTTTTCCTTCAGTTTTCTGCTTCTCTCAGTGTTGAATTCTGCCCTGCAACATGAGCAGGGAATGGATGTCAAGAGACACATTTCTTTGTGTCGTATGCCAAGGGAGAGGCAGAGGCGTGTCCCAATCCTCCTGTTCTTTGTCAATGGCAAGGCTGCACAGCTGCCACTTTTGCCATTCTCTCTGTTCAACCAGGGACTGGCTGTATTGAAACTGTCCAGCCCTCTTGTGCAGGCAAAGAGCTAGAAGAAAATGGGAAAATCCGGGGGAAAACAGTCATCTCCTAGGTTGGAAAAAAGAAATAGAGAAGAGGTGTGAAGGTTACAAGGCTGCAGCTGCAAAGAGGGTCTGTAGGTAACCAGGAAGGATCACTGAGTGGAGCACCCCGTACTCCTAGATGGCCTCCCAGCAGCTGCTCAGCATTATGCCCAGGAGCGCGATGGGACAAGGGACCGGTGAGAGGTCCCACAGTCTCTTGGCTACCCTATCCCACCAACTTCATGGTGTGGATGGCAGTTTGGCCACAGCAGGGTGGACAACAGCACGTAACTCAGTATGGGCCTCAAGAGAGGATCAAGGTAGGGCTGGTGCCATCCCTCTTCTGGCTCCTCCTGAAACTCTCGCCCTGCTCCCATTACCTCTGTACGGCTGGGAAGCACCTTCATGTGCCAGAAAAGACACAGCAAAGATGGAAATCTCTGGGGTACATGTCCTGAATTCCTTCCATAGCCTATTAACTGTGTGAACTTCTCTGTAATATATTTATGCGTATATGTACACACACATACATACATACACATACATATATATATCTACATATAGATATATAGCTGGATGTACAAATATAGATAGAGATATTTGTTGCCAAGGTTTGTTACAACACTAAAATTAAAATGGTATATCATTGAACCTGTTGCCTAAGTGACTTTAAGCAAATGGTTTGCAGTAGAAAGTGCCCCTTTTTCTCATTCTCAAGCACAGCTATGAAAGATAAATAAATCTCTTACATGTGACTACTCAAATCATCCATCTTTGTTAGCACTTGAGTTTGTGTGAGTATAAATAAACTTCACCTTCTCATACACCAGGGAAATTTTTTTTGTTGTTTTTTACTAATATTCTATACTGTCATTTCTGGTTTTAAGTGGCTGTTTGTTCCTGCTAATGGTAATAGAATAAGAGCAGAAGAAAAACAAAATATTTGGATTTATGTAAAGCAAAATGCAGATATGCCAGCTCTCATGGAAGCCACATGAAGTTGCCAGCTAAAGTGGAAGTCAGACATAGGTATAAGTATGTTATTAGTGATCTGCCCTTTCCATTGCTTCACCAGCGCTGGAAGTGTTTTTGTTGGGAAGAGGTATTTGTGGCTTGGGTTTTGTTTCTCACCCTCACATTGAAATGTTTTGCATGGACTGCTCTCTACTCTTTCCTAAGGGCTGGCCTTTGACACTGTGCTATTTCCAGTCTTATCCACAGGTGCATTGTTTTCTAAAGTGGGAGTTGAGTAATTTACAAAGGGAGCCCCAGTCTGCTTCATTTTATTCATTGCCAAGTCATGTCCAATTTGACATGGAAATGAAGGCAGATCTAGATATCACATTAAGCTTAGTAGGTGAGACTACAGTGATGGACAAAGTAGTGCAGAGAAGGCGAAAAGTAGTTAGAAAGAAAAAGACAAAGTATTAATTGATTTGAAAAATGTAGGATAATAAATATGGGAGAAAATAATGCAAAGCAAGGAGTGAGAAAGAATGCTGGGTTGTCCAGAAGGGAGAAAATTATGTTTAGGAAGGTGAATTAATTTCTTGGCTCAGCCACAGAATAACCTAGGCATGTTGTTAGGAGTCAGGCTTAGCAAAGCTAAGTGTCCCCATGGCTGGCCACCAGCAGGACATTGCGGGCTGGTCATGCATGCTCTCCATGGAGAGAACTGGGAGCCTCAATGAGGAGCTGCTGAAGCCAGCTACTGGCACCAGAACTATGCACAAAATCCTGCCCTTACCAGGAGTTTGGGCACCACATCTTGCCCCCTGACTGATGGCTGGAATCCCTTTCCTGTGCAGGGCTGGAGGCTGCCCGTGCTGAGGAGCATGGCAGGAGCTGTCTGTGGCCTGTGCAGCACTGGCTATTCACCCTCTCTGCAAAAACTTAGTGATTAGTGACTGCTCGCACAGGATACAGGTGACTTTAAGCTAAGTCTGTTTTCAGCCCTGTCCAGAGCTATGTGGGAGGCTGCCTGCTGTTAATGCTCTTGGAGAGCTGGAGGAGTTCCATGGGAGCGGAAGGGAAGAGAAGTGCAAATGTGCAGGCTCTCAGTGAAGCACACAAGGATGATGTTTGCAGAGCAAAAGTACTTTGCCTCTCTGTAGCTGCTTAATGCAAAGTACAGAAGGTCCTGGGAACTGGCACATAAATCGGCTCCTATCTCTGGGGCATGTCCTCACACCACCAAGTCCAGTGATACCCTTAGCTCTCCTCAGAAAAATCCTCTGGGTGGACTGACTGCCTGTTTTCCTTCCTCTTGTGGTTTCAGTCCAGCTGGTCACTCAGCCCCATGCAGCCAGTCACTCACTCCCCTCACATTTGGGTGGGGGAGAGAATTGGAAGAGTGAAAGTGAGAAAATTCATTGGTTGAGATGAAGACAGTTTCATAGGTAAAGCCTAAGGTGCGCACACAAGCAAAGCAGAACAAGGACTTAAATCACAATTTCATGAACAGGTATTCAGCTATCCCCAGGAAAGCAGAGCTTCATCATGCATAATGGTGACTTGAGAAGACAAACAGCACCACTCCAAATATCCCCCCTCTTCCTTCTTCATTCCTCAGCTTTATATGCTGGTGATGATGCCATATGGTATGAAATACCCCTTTGGTCAGTTAGGGTCAGCTGTCCCAGCTGTGTCGCCTCCCTACTCCTTGCGTACCCCCAGCTGCTCACTGGTGGACTGGGGTGGGGTGAGGCTCAGAAAAGGCCTTGACTCTGTGCAAGCACTGCTTAGCAGTAACTAAAACATCCCTGAATTGCCAACACTGTTTTCAGCCCAAATCCAAAACACAGTCTCATACAAGCTAGTGTGAAGAAAATTAACTCTATCCCAGCCAAAACCAGCAAAACACCTCTCCAGAGTAAACAAGTACAGTTCTCAGTACCAAGACAAGCAACTGAATAGAAACAAAACCATTACATTGCCTTTACCTCAAGAAATGCTGTAATTCCAGAAGTGATTATTAACATTGCATTAAATTCATGTTCCAGTTCCTAAATCTATCTGTGCAGTCATTATGTATTTGTTGGTCACTTAAAATTCAGTACAGCATCTGTGTCATAGATATCAGAGGTCTACTTATGTGCCATTTGGTATTTGTCACTAATCTGAGGTCACAGGGGGTCAGCCCAGTAATATCTCCACTATGCAGCAGGTAAATCCTCTCAGGCTGCTCTTGATACCTTTTTATAAAATTAGAGTTTGAAATTCAGTTTAAACCATACATATTTATGCCTAGTAAGAGCCTTTCCGGAGCCCTTTTGTTTTAAGACAAAGTTTTTAAAGGGGAGTTGGATCGGAAAACAACCCTAAACTATATATTTAGTTCTCTAGAAGACAAGGAGAGCTCAGCAAAATAAAATTAAGGTTGCGATACCCCTTTTAAACAACAGTTATGGGGGGAGAAAGTCAGTTCTTGTGAATATTAGCTTTCTTTTTGGTATTTCTACAGTCCAGCTGAAATCCACTGTTCTGTAAGCTTTTTGTCCAGAATTTCTCAAATAGTTGCTGTTACACCACCTGATTCCTCACTCCGTTGCTCCAGTAGCTGTGTGAACCAGCAGATCTGAAGATTCTGCTGATTGTCTTCGGGCATTTCCCTGCAGAAGAACCAAACCAGGCAATGGGTGTACCAAGAAGGTAACAGAGCCAATGTTAGTACCTTCTTGGGAGTGGAGGTGCCCTTGTTACTTTTGGCTGTTCTTGCTTAACACAGGTGACAGGCATGTGTTAAATGACAGTTGACAAGTTCAGTTTCTGAACCATTTTTTTGTGATTTTCTTTCTTACAGATAAGCAGAATTGGAATTCCTTAAAGTCAAAGACACCATTTCCATCAAAACCTGAAGAGAAACTGTCTATTAAACATTCCAGACACTGGGCTGCCATTGGTTTCAATGAAAGTTATGGGCAAAGGTGCAGATCTGTAACTGTAGTAGACCTTTAAAACTTGCTGACCTTTTTGCTCAATACCTGCCCTTTTTTTCTACTAGGAATAGAAGCAAGACAAACCTGATGAGTGCTATGGCAGCCTGAAGCCAGAGCTTTGACTGGAGACTTTTATTTAGTTCCTGAATCATGTTTTGCTTGGAAATGCGGTTTGGTGTTTATCCTCCTTCCTGCTGAGCAGTCCAAGTCCTGAGCTGGGACACTGGGTGATGACAGAAGATACTGATCTCATGCTTCTTTTTTCCTTTATTTTCTTTTTTTTTAAACATATTTTCTCCCACATTTGTCTGTGAAGAACTGATCTTTTTGACATTGTAGTTGCTATTTTAACTTTGTCCTAATCAATGCAATGTCCTCCTCCATATTCCATGATACTCCAATGTTTTAAACATTGATATCTGAGAGAGAAGCTATTTAACACTTCCATAATAGTATGTAATGCATTTCCTTCTCTTCTGAGATGGAGAATACTGCACCTGAAATGTGGAGAAAAAGTTACAGGTTGGATACTAATATTTTCCACAGGCTTCTAATTACTCTTTCATCTGTACCAAATATAGACTGATGTTCAAACCTTTTGTAGGTCTCTGGCAGAATTTTGAATGGTTATGTTGTCTCTGGTCAGGTTTCTAAAACCATTCTAGTAATTTTGAAAACATGCTGGCAAAAGGAGTCTGTTCCACAAGGCATTTGGTTTAGTTCTTAGACAGTGGCTTTCTGGTGAATATTTGTGGTATCATTCTAAAGTGTGGAAGTACATGGGATTTCTAAACCCTCATTTTCCTGGTGGGAATAATTCTGGACAGATGGTTTTACTGTCCAGATGACAAACTAATTGGCAACAATTTTGTAGAAATAAAAATCTTATTTGAAATTATGACCTAATTGTTATGTAAAGGAAGAATAGACCATTGTAAATGCTTCATTGTGTGACATGAATCTGAATATGAGCTAAGAATGCTGCCTTCAAATCAGTCTGTTAATTACACTTCCTTAGACTTGTGGGTTAACATTCTGTTCATTCAGAAGTCTAAAGTATAGGGAGATTTTGGCTCTCATAAATGGAAAAAAAAACTTAATCCACTCCTTTCTAAATGGAAATGGAAATGGAAATGGAAAGTAGACCCCCTTCAAACATACTTTGAATCAAAATGAGGGACAGCTGCAGTCTGAGGTTAAATCCCACTATTTCCACAATTCAGTAGAGAGATTGAGATTTGGATTTTGGCCTTTTGGTTTACTAATCCACCTAAACAGCCAAATGAAATCACTTTTAATCTGCAAGAGGGTATCTAAGACCCCAGACCTCTAACCTGTGTGTTTCGTTCCCAGTCACTTGGATTTCACTTCTAGCATCACTTTTGGTCAGTGTCGATATGAGGAGTTCCCAAACGGACCCAGGGCCACAATGTGTCCTGCCCACCCATCATCAGATACGCTGTTTTAATTCCATGTTTATGCAGAAATTAGTATTTTAGCCACCCATCACCTGTTTTTATGCTACATCAGTCAAGTGACACCATGAATGGAGCACCAGAGCAGCAGCAGATGGGTCTGTGCCCACCTTACTCATTAACAGCCTCAACACCTGGTCTGCCCCAACTGGGCTCAAGCTATTCCATATAGAGCCCTACTTCATATATCTGCAGAGCCCATTCCTCAGCTCCATTGACCTTGGTCTTTCAGAATTATGTAATAGTAATTCCTTATGTTCACAGTTGTTGTAGTAATGCTGCAAAAGCATGAAATGGCAGGGTTGTCTTGTTGTCATGGCATATTTTCTCTTTTACATAGGTTGGATTCCTGTTAATTTAATTTGAATCAAGTCACTGAGTCACATGTCGGGTCCTCATTTTATATCTTCACTTGAAGGAGAATTTTCTGTTTCGTCTTCATGTTCAGTGTTTCCCACAGGCAGCCTGGGTAAAATAAACAAAATATCATATATTTATGTCTATGGCTAGAAATGAGGCTTTGTTTCAAACTCATTACAATACTTCTTAAAAACAGCATGCAAAATTTAAGCCTGTGTACAGATGCAATGCCAGGAGGAAACTATTGCATTAAATTTATAAATAAAATTAATCATCAGTTCTCTGAAACATAGATTAAGTGTGATGTTAGTGATATAGCCTATTAAAAAAAATAAATCATGGAGCCATAGCAGTCAGACTGTAACCAACTCTGACATCCTTATATATTCTTATAAATCTATAGTGGTTTGTAGTTTTCTTTGATTCAAAGAGGAAGGCAAACAAATATAAGTGAAAGGCACTGCTGTGATTTGAACATATATGGCCAAAAGTTGAATCTGTGCAACCATGTCATTTTATTTATCTACCAGCACTGATGTTCAGTTCTGCCAGGACTCGCCAAATCTTCAGGTCTGTAGCACAGATAGTAAATCTAAAAGAATCACGTTTTAGTAACACTAATCTGGACAGCTGCTGAAAAAGATCAAAGACCCAAAAAAACAAATAGGATAATGGTAAAAACCTCTGCCCACAAACCTAACTTGTGGTGTCTGCTACTTTGCCACAGCATTTAAGCTTGCCAGATGCTGTCTTCATCAGTGTGCAAACATTCTACTATTCCTTCATTTAAGAGTATTTGAGGATACATGGTATATAACAACAATTCTGGATCTTTAAAAATAAAAGGCTAGGCCAGTCTAGGCTAGGCTGAAAAGCAGGTTGAATAGCATAACTGATGGAAAAACATCAATCATTACTTGTCTCTCAGAAACTAAAAGGCAGGCAGCAGTCTGGGAGAAAGGATCAGCCAGGCTGGATGTTCTTTGGCTTAGAGAGCATGTTGCATGCCATGCCAGCATCTGTGGTTCATTTCAGAGTGCATGTTAGCTGAAATATCTTGTCATAGTTTGGCTGGGGTTTAACCAGTCCCCTGGAAAGGAGAGCAAGCAGTGCTCCATGGCAGGAGCAGCCAAGCTGATGCGACTGCAGCACAGCCATGTATGACCCTCCTCTGAAGTGGGGATCCTCACTTATACCTCTGCTGCTCTTTCAGGGGCAGCTGAGCCCATGCAGCACTACAGCTTAAATACTGAACCTGTGCAGAGTCGTACAGCATGTGCATCCCCTGGCCACTGCCTATGAAAGTAAAGTATCAATATAGCCAGCAGGATAAAGCCCTTATCCTTATCAACTCTTGTCCTCCAACCAATGGAAATATATTTTCCAGTTTGAGCTGATATCTTGTGAGTAAGCCGCAGTGTATTGGAAGGGGTACAAGTACAGCTCCAGTATCCAGGACAGCCAGAATGTATCCTCTGATTTCCCCTGTCATGCTAGGTAAGTGACTTGTCACCTGTATCTGATGTCTCTTACCTCTTAGTAAGGAAAACATCATGCACAGACCAGTCTTGGGACATTGGGAAGATTACAGATGTGAGGTATTTTGTATTTCTCCAACATACAGAAAGGTCAAATGGCTTCAGTGATGTCCATATTTTATTGTATGTGCATTTTCATTTTAGTTTGTAGTGTTACTTCTATTTTAATTTTATTTTCTTTACTCTCCACAGATCCCATTGGGTCAACCAGATTTCTTGATGTTTTAGAGACAGTCCAGCTTTTCCTTCTCCTGATGAATTTTTGTGTCCCTGTAGAAGGTACCACTTGTGGCCCAACTCTGGCTTTTCAAGTGATGCGTAGGGTGCAGTAAGAGATAGAGAGCACACAACAAAAATATATGGAGATGATACTTCCTCTTCTCCCACTCCTCCAAATTAAAGGCTGGTGGCTCTGCAGGGAAGGAGGAACTTCATTTCTTGTTGAATTTGGTAATGTCTGGAGGAGAAAGCAAATCTCCCAACTCTACTTCTGCTCCTGACCATGGCTCCCATGTTGGCTACTGTCAAGGTGTGTAACAGATAATTATAGTCCAGCAACTTTTCATGACATTTGAACTGGATCCTAGAGCTACTGTGCCAGCTGAATGGTAAAGGTGTTGTGAAAGGTTTACTCTTGTCTGAAGGGGATGATCTGAGTGTGAGACAGGGAGGAAGAAATAGTTTTATAGAAAAAGCTGCTTCAAATCTAGGGTTATTAGACCAGTTCTAATGCCACTTTTCTCTCTCCTTTATTACATGGAATTCTCAGCTCTTCATAAACCTCTTTTTCTTCCTCCTTTTTTTATGCCTGATAGGCTACCCAGTAATTGAGTTGTCTGGACAAGGATCAGGGAAGTTTATTTTGTTTTCCTCAGTGTCTGTTTTTTTAAAGGCTATGAGTATAAATGAAAGGCAGCCTTGACAATATGAGCATTTGATTAAACAACTGTTAAAAAGAGTATATGAACACTTTTCTGTGACATTTGTTCTAAAATATGGTATCTAGCAAGTCAGCTACTTCTAAAGTTGTGTTGAGTCTTAGTGACACATCTTAGCAAGAACTAGTGTTTGGCAGGTTCTCCTGAAAAATCTAAAAATTTTTAGTAGGAATTCATCCATTAAAGAAACTCGAACCTTTAAAGACCTGTCAGGCACTAACAGGGACTGCCATGAGCTCCATGAACAGAAAGGTTGTCCCTTGTACCAGCTGATCTTCATGTGTCCAAAGAGATTCCACCTGTGGCAAGTTGACCCCAGCTGGATGCCAGGTGCCCACTAAAGGTGTTCTATCACTCCCCTCCACAACAAGAGAGAGAAAATATTACATAAGATTTATGAGTTGAGATAAGGAGAGGGAAAAATCACTCACTGATTACCATCATGGGCAAAACAGACACGACTTGTGGATATTAATTGAATTTATTACCAATCAGAATCAGAGCAGGATACTGGTAAGGAAAACAAATCTTAAAAAAATCTTCCTCCTACCCCTCACTCCTTCCTGGACTTTACCTTTTCAAGATGGGGAACAGGGGTCAAGGTCAGTACATCACACATTGTTTCTGCTGCTGCTCAGGGAGAGGAATCCTTTCCCTGCTCCAGACTGGGGTCCCTCTCACAGGAGACAGTTCTTCATTAATTTCTCCAGCATGAGTCCATCCCACAGGCAACACTGCTCCATGAACTGTTCCTATGTGGGTCCTTCCCCACAGGATGCAGTCCTTAAAGAACATGCTGCTACAGTGTGGGTCCTCCACAAGGTCACAAGTCCCACCAGGAAATTTTCTCCAGTGTGGGTTCCTCTCTCCAGAGGTTTGCAAGTCAGTGCCAGAAGCCTGCTCCAGTGTGGGCCTCCCACGGTGTCACAGCCTTCTTTTGGGCATCCAGCTACTCTGGTGTGGGCTACAGGTGAATATCTGATCCCTGTTGACCTCTGTGGGCTGCAGGGGCACAGCTGTTTCACCATGGGCTGCAGAGGAATCCCAGCCCTGGTGCCTGGACCATCTTCACCCCTTCCTTCTGCACTGACCTTGGTGTCTGCAGAGCTTTTTCTCTCACATGTTCTCACTTCTTTCCTCCTTGAGCACAATTACACCTGCACAATAACTTTTATTTCTTCTTAAATACGTGACTGCAGAGGCGTCACCACCAGCTCTGATTGACTCAGCTCAGGCCAGCAACACATCCATCCTGGAACCACCTGGTATTGGCTCTGCCAGATATTGGGAAACCTTCAGGCAGATTCTCAAGGAAACCACTCCTGTGCCCCCCTCTACCTGCCATGTAAACCCAATACACCACCACAACAGCAGAATTTAAGGAAAAGATCTAGAAATCCTTCTCTCTCTTGATTTTATTGTCAGTATATTTTAAGGTCTTTTAAGGTGGTTGGGATGACAATACCTTTCTCACTCAAGATGATGCCATTCCTGTCCTAATTCAGGGTAGTACAAAGAAGCTCACAGGTTATAAATTTCCGAGAAGAATATGCTCAGGCTGCGAGCCAAAAGACTTTTTTCTTTTTTTTTTTGGTTTTTTTTTTTTCCCTGTTGAATGAAAAGTTTGGAGCAGAGCTGGAATGTGGAAGAACCATTCTAGCTTTTCTGGAATATCTGGGTTTATCCAATTGCCTGATACCTATTTTGCTTGTGTACTTTCTAATCTTTTTGGTGTAAATCCTACTTTACATCTGATTTTTTAAAATGTGATATTCCATCAATATTGCTGTGTACTTTTTGTTGCCCACATGTTGTGAGTACAAGTCTTTCTGCTTGCAGTAGAACTTAATTTATTGGTATCCATACTTGTCAGCTGGGGAAAACAAAACATCTCTTACGCCAGATGATATTTTGCATTCCCATCTCCCCACCTGCTCCACATGCCTACAGTCACTGCCCCCACACCTGTACTAATCACACTCTTCTCCAGGCAACCTCTCACCCATCCCAGGTGCTGCTTTTATACTTCCTTCCTTCTTTCAAAGCATTCCCAAGAAGCTTGGAAATACTGGAAAGCCTCCCAGTATGTTCCTTGTAGCATACTAAGAATACATTTTCTGTTTTGAAAAGCATCTATTGAAGAAAAATAATACAACTATTTTCACTCATAATCAGAAATTGATGATTTTTAGGAAGAAAGCACATAAATCAGCTGCAAGTTGCTAAAAATGTTTTATCAGCATGGAGTAAGAAAATTTGCATTCTGATATTGACAGAACATGGCTTTCCTGGGTTAAAATACACATTTACCTCTGCTACTGGTTTAGAAATGCTTTAGGAATACACAAAGGATTTTTAAAAATAAAAGCATGGTGCCTCAGGGAGTACCGCTAGTTTAAATAACACATGAAAGTATTTATGAGCCTTTTTTTATGAGGTGGTCAAAGCAAAGACCATCCAGCATGTAACACAAAACTGGCTAAAGAAGAAAGATTTTTCAAAACCACATCAGAGAATTAAGCATGAATGGAATTTTATTTCAGTCTCTATTGCTTATTTAAATTAATGAGGTTTTCAGGTGTAGTCTAAATGATAATACAGATCAAGGTGAGTTTGCCAGGGAGCTGGACTCTAGTTTATTATTCAAAGAATGCTACTGACTAATGTTGATGTAATCCTAAATGGACAATAGTTTTAGTGAAAGTAAATTTTAAAGAGTTTCAAACATTTTAAGATGCACTGGAATTGCATTGACTCATTCATTAGAAATGGAGATTAATATATCTGAATTGTCCCAGGTACCTCGACAGCAGATTTGCCAGTACCTGTCCTGAAAAGCACAGAGTAAAGATCATTGTCTCTTGGTTGGGCAGTACCAGCTCAGTACTTCCTGCTGCATTTTTGTAGAGTCAATGAGGTTTTTCCTACTCCAGGAAGACGCTCCAGTCCATCCCCACATCAAAAGATCACTTCCAGGTCTAATTCCTAAGACTGCCAAATCCTGGCCCCATTTTCTGGAGCTCCTGGAGGGATTTCAGG
>WEKY01038847.1:203-33892 GCA_013390045.1 Picathartes gymnocephalus
GTTTTTCTTTTCTTTTCTTTTCTTTTCTTTTCTTTTCTTTTCTTTTCTTTCCTTTTCTGGGGGGATTTTTGGGGCGGTTTTTTTTATTGTAGTTTGTTTGTTTGTTTTTTTCTCTCTCCTTGCTGCAGACAGCAGGGTTTGAAATGCCTGCCTAGGAATCCGAATTCCTGGATCCACCCTCACTACCAAGCTCCACTACAAGGCAGGAATGACTCTGCAATTTTCCCAAGGCCAGCTGGTTTCTCCAGCAAACTGAGGCAGAGGGTCCACACGAATTCTCTCACAGGCTTTGATTTTGGTGAAAAATCAGCTATTTTTAAATCCAGCTCTGCTTCAGAGAAGACTTTTGGCCAGAGGGATGAAGGAAAAGTGGAACTTTGCTGAAGTTAATCAGAGAGACATCTCCTAAAGGAACGTCTTTGACTTCTAATTTCACAACTGACCTGGATTTCCTTCCAGGATAAGAAACTGTGTCAGATCACCAAATAAACCCATCAGTTCCACACGGATGTTTCACTTGGATTGCTGCTCTTCCTTGGGTAAAGCCCAGTGCAGGGATCTGAGGGAACCTGGACAGGATATTCTGCAGTCCCCTGCTCTTGATCTGTCAGTGGCGTGCAAGAGAGCTGCCACGGACGATAAATTAGAGCAGTCAGAAGGGATCTGAGCCTGGCCAGAGCCAGAGCAGCATTTTCCTCACTCCCCTGTGAAGGGCAGCACGGATTCCAGCGCGTGGGGAAGCTCTGGGGGGTTTTTATTGATGTCTCTGCAGCAGGGCCAGGAGGATGCAGGGCAGCCCCAGAGCCCTGGCAGCCCTGCTCCCACAGCCTGCCCGTCGGGTTCTGTCACTGGAATGCACAAGGAGCGATTCCTGCTGCTCAGGGGCCCTGCCAGAGCCCAGCCTGCAAGAGAAACCGCTTTTATTTTGGGGTTTCACCCTCTCAGCACCCTCTCAGACTGTGCCAGCAACACCAAACCCCGACCCTGGTGCAGCAATTGCAGAAACTCCGAGGTGTCTCCTCAAAGGAGATGCTCCTGGAGCCTGATCAGTGTGAGCTGGAGCAGAGGATGGACAGAAGGAGAGGAATAAAGCAAGGATTTATGGCAAGGCCTTCCAAGGGCACAGCCTGGCAATGCCAGAGCCCGGCTGCAGCCCTGCCAGGATGGGCCTCGAGATGGGCACAGAAAAGGGGCCTGGGCACGGGGTTTCACACTTGGAGAAGTTCTGCTCCATTGGCATCTGGAGCTGAACTGGCCAAGGAATCACTGGGAATGATGGAGTTCCATCCTCCTTGCTTGGCCTCCTCTTTTTGACGTTGTTGGTGCTTTTGGGGCTGAGGTTGGGAATGATTGTCCTGGAATGTTGGGCTGGAGAGAATTGTTGTGTCTGAGTGCCCTGGGAGGAGAACTCAGTAACACTGAATATGAAACAGAGCTGCACACTCAAGCAGAGCAGAGAAAGCTTAAAACCTAAGGCATCACTGGCACCTGAAGGAGCAAACAAACAAAAACAAAAAACCCAAAGAAACTTCATGGCATGATGCAATTGAATTTAAATGGGGACTGGACGAGGTCAGATCCTGAGGTGGCTGGGACAGGGAGTGAGGAGCACACAGAACAAGGATGAAACAGAGCGAGGTAGGGAAAGAGTGAATTTGGACTGCACAAAATAAATAATCTTTGCAGGGAGCCTTTTGGAGAGGAGTAAAGGACATTTAAAGAATAGCAGAGACAGAAAAAGCAGGAAGAGGAGGAAAAGCAGGGAAAAAAGCCAGCAGAACAGAGTGGTTTGGTGCAGTGCCACCCGGGATACACGAGGTCAGTTTGTTTGCTCTCATCTGTGTCATGTTCTGCTGTCACTGGTGCTCTCCAGACAGCTCAGGCACTGCCACTGTGCAGCTGTGCCAAGCCAGGCTGGGCAAAAACCATCTCGGGAAGGATAAAAGGGAAAAATCCATCCTGAATCTCTCCTTACACAACACCCTGTGGCTAAAATAGAAGGAAAATAAGCAGGATTTGGCCCTTGGTAGCAAAAATTTAGGTTGTATAGGAGGGTTCTTACATTGTAAGAAATTCCTCCCTGCGAGGGTGGGGAGGGGCTGGGATGGAATTCCCAGAGGAGCTGTGGCTGCCCCTGGATCCCTGGCAGTGCCCAAGGCCAGGCTGGAGCAGCCTGGGACAGTGGGAGGTGTCTCTGCCCATGGCAGGGCTGGCACTGGATGAACTTCCAGGTCTCTCCCAACCCAAATCATTCCAGGATTCCATAAGTTCTGATTTTTCCTGCAACATTTTATAGCTTTGCAGTGCTCCTGTGGCCCAGGATCCGATATTCCCTACCTTTAATTGCAGGATCTATAAAAAGTCAGGCTGGAATTCAATGTACACTGGACTGGGGTGGCCCCAAGCAGTTCTGGATGAGAACAGGAATTATCAGCAGCCTGGTGAGGAAAAGCCAACCCCCTCTTCCTCCAAAGCTTTTCCTTTCGTGTTCATTAATCCCCCTGTTATTACAATAAAGATTCCTCAGCTACAGCCTCAGCCCAGCACCGTTCCTGCCACTGTTCTGCATTTCAAAAGAACAAATTGGTTATAAACGGGAAAGAGGGATCCAGAGCAAGCATCAGCTGAGGAGCAGGGTGAAGACACTGGGGTTTGGAGGAAAAAGGATCCCTGAGCTGAAACAAGGTGTTGAATAAACTGATATTGAGGTTATTGTAATGTCTGCGGAGCCCTGCCATGGCTGATAGTGAATTAAAAGCACTTGGCATAAAACCCCAGAGGATTCTCTTCATTTCTGCCCCTCGCAGAGGAGATGGGGGTGCACAGGGCTGTCCCCATTCCACAGAAAACTCCTGCTGGCTTGAGGGATCAGGAGCAAAAATATTCTCCTGAACTGGGTGGAACTGAGACAGACTCGGGCACGTTTGTGTCCCTGATTAAAGGCAGGTCCCTAATTACAAGTCTGGAGAATTCAAGGGTCCCAATTTCTTCAGCTGCTTTAGGAGGCAGGGATTTCTTAGGGCACGCTGTGGGTAAAGATGGAGTGAAGCACTTGGTGGGTGAGATCACAGAGCTGGAGATGTTTTCCTGTATGGAATTATGTGGAATTTTCTCTGTTATTACAGGGGATTTAAGGAGGAACAGCAATCAGTGGATAACTGGGAATAACATCCAGGTTCAGATTGCTCTTCCTCACTGCTTTGTGCCAGTTTGGGCAAATCTTCCATTCTTTACTTGCCTCTTAAATTCTCAATATCTCAGGGGCAATCAGTGCTTGTAGAGTTCTCCTCCAAAACTTCCACCAACCTGGATATTTCATTTGCAGCTTTTTAATGTCATCCTTCCACCGGGATGAGCCTCCAGAGTATTATTGATATGTCAAAATGTCACCTATGAGAATGGGAGTAAGCGACAAAAGAGAGGCTGGTTGACAAAAATAAAAAGCACATTTTTGCACATCAAATGGAAGGAAATAAATCCTGGCCATGGCTGGTAAAAGATCCCCTGACTTGCTCAGCTCCATCACAGCTCCACTTCCTCGGCACTGCTTGGTGCCTCCAGGGTGGGATTCAGGCAAAACAACGGGAGCTGATTGCTTTCCCAGTGGATATTCAGTCACTGTGTACATGGATCACTGAAGGGGCAGGGCTGGAGCAGCTTTTCCGAGGGGAAATTCCTTCTGCTCTGTGTAAAGAGCGGAGCAGAAGGACAAAACCCAGCCAAATTTCTGCTTGTGCCAGACCCACCCCACAAAAAAAGGGCTTTAAACAGACACCCCCCAGCAAAGGGAGCAGGGTGGGGGGAGCAGGGGAGCCTGGCTCATTCTCATTCTCATTCCCAATCCCAATCCCATTCCATTCCATTCCATTCCCATTCCCATTCCCATTCCCATTCCCATTCCCATTCCCATTCCCATTCCCAGCCTGCAGCCACCTCTGCTGAGCCCACAGGAGCAGCTGCCCTTGGAATGTGATCTGCAGTTTTTAAACCTGCATTGATCAGCTGCAGGGCCTGATCCTGTTGATTGATTGATTGATTGATTGATTGATTGATTGGGACCTGCAGCTGCACACTCCATCCATGGACAGGGAGCAGCAGCAATGGTCTGATCCCCAGAGAGCTGGGGTTTGGCTGCAGGAGTGAAATGGAGCTTAAATGGGGCTGCAAATGACAGGACTGCAGGCAATTATCTTCTAGCCAGCTTCCTGCTTGATTCCATACATTATTTATCCTCTGGAGGCGTGCTGGGTTTTAGTCCTAAGCCAGGAACATGTAAGGGGAGCTACATAACAGCTCTGAAAAGCAAAGCAAGGTCAGGGGTGTAGACAGGCCTGAAACACTCCAAGGAAATGCACTTGGGTAAAAATGTATCATCAAATAGCTGGAATATGGATGTGCTGGTAAAAAAAATCTGAATTATGTAAAAAATTCTGAATAAAATCTGGATTTCATTCCCAGCTTTTGGGAGGTAAGGATTAATTAGAGCAGCCTCAGAATATTTTATGTTTTACTCTCTGGGCTGGAGTATGGATCTGCTGGTAAAAAAAAATCTGAATTATCTAAGAAAAGTCTCAATAAATCTGGATTTTATTCCCAGTTTTTGGGAGGTAAGGATTAATTCAAGCAGCCTCAGAGCAGTTTATATTTTACTCTCTGGGCAGGAAGGGGCTGTGTGGGGGAAGAAGCCCGGGAGCCAGGACAGCTGATGGATTATTTTCCAGGTGTGCAGCTGTCACTGCAGAGCACCAAACGCTCCTCCCTCCCTGGGCAGGAGCCCGGGCAGGCCTGGGGGCTCTGCCCCTCTCGGGGACAGCAGCAGCAAAACTGTGCCCTAACAACCCTGCCCAAAATCCAGCAGAGCCTTTTCCTGCTCCTTGCAATCCATGCCACCATTCCTGCTGGGTGCAAGGACGGCAGAGCAGCCTCGTTAAATTCAGGGTGAGCCCGGCAGGATGCTCCTGCTCGGCCGTTGTTGGGGCTGGAATCAGGAATTGATGCAGCAGTGTTTATTGGTTCATTGTACTTTGGTTTGTTCCATGTACCCCTTGTTTATACCCTGTACGCTCTCCCTGTCAATGATCTGTCCCCTCCCCTGGTCGAGTGAGAGGATCCCTCTGTCTCCCCTGTCATTCTCCTTTCGCCCCTGCCCCAAGTTCTAGAAAGGTCTCTGTCATTTCGTTATGCATTGGCCTCACAGGTGTAACCCCCCTCTCCTGTTCTCCCATTGCTGTGTAACCTGTCCCTCACCCCTGGACCTCACCCTGGGGCTTTCCCTGTTGGTTCTGTTTGTGCCCCCACCCCTGGGGTCCTGGGGGTATGAAACCCCCTGTCACCTGTGTTTGGGGTCACTCGGAGCAGAGCAGAGGAGGCTCGGTCCTTCTCTGTGAAACTCCTGCTGGCCTGACTCAGTCAGTCTCTCCCATCAGCTCAATAAATCTCAGTTGGGATGCAGAGCTGCTGAGTCCTCCCCGCTTGGCTTCTCGCGGTGCTCACCTGCTCTCCACGCTGCTCTCGGCTCTGCTCTCTGTGGCTGCCAGAGGGCTCTGGGGATCAGAGAAGGTCCCCGGAGAGATTGCCTTCCACCGGCGCAGCCTCGGCACCCCGGGCAGCAGAGCAATAGCGAAAAGGAATATCCATCACATCTCACATCTGGCCCAGCCCCTGGTGCCCAGGAATAATGGATGTGCTGACCCTTTAGGCCTCTTCCTTCTGGCTAACCACAAATGGGGGATGTGTCTTTGTTCATAATTCATCTCCCCCCAAGGCTGAGGTCAGCAAATGGCATTTGCTAATGGTCCCTCCATCCCCCGTTCCTCTTGGGCAGGTAATTTAATAGAGCTGATGTCTATATCCTTTAATAAATTGAATTAAAAACGTTGCAGCAGCTGCACGTGGAATAGAATCTCCAGGCTCTTCAGCAGTCATTTATTACTTTATTCCTGTTGTTCTAGGCAGGTGCATCCCAGAGTGGTGCAGATTTGGGGCAGTGGGTGAGATCACCCCTGCCTTCCACCACAACCAGGTGAAAACCCAGGGAAATCACACCCTGGGCTCTGTGGGGGTGCAGCTGGGCAGCTTTGTGTCCTCTCTCATTTTTTATTGGAGTCATTATTTATGTTCCACGAGGACAGGGGATTTCTGGGGTAACACTGGGGCTGAATTCTGGTCTCTGCCCTGCTGTGGAGGTGCTCAGGAAATCACCTATGAACATCTCTGGTGCTGTTCCTAAAATTGTTCCTGCCTGGAGTTTCTGGAACAGGTGAAGATTTGCTCTTGTATCAAAGCTGTAAAAACTGCCTGTCCAGGGAGGGCCTGATCCAGAGAAATAAATCCCCAATGACACCAACCTTGGGACCAACTTCATTCCCTTGCTCTGGCACCTTGAAACTCTCAGAGATTTTATTTTAAAATACAATAGCCCTGAGCAAGGCACAGGTAATGACAGACTGTTTCATACCCATAACAGAGATGCCCTTAAATCTTAATAAATGAATGCTGTTTAGCATTCTGATAGCCAGGCCCTAACTCTGTATTTCAGTCCAGGCTCCCTCCTTCCCAGTGCAGTAATTAATCAATTAACTCGTTAATAATCATTCCATTAATAAACTCACCATTGATAACCCCAAGAGAATATAAAGCTTTTTCTAAATTTGGCTGATAAAGGCTGGAACAACCAGGGCCTGTTCCACCTCCTGCTCCCCATGAAGGGCACTGGGAATGCTCAGGGGTTTAACTGGGACCCATCTGCAGCTCCCCAGCCCAGAGCCCAGTTTGGTGTGGCCATGGGAGGATTTTCCCCCCCAGCCCAGCCCCACCGTGCAGCAGTGACTGCAGCAGGGGCTCAGGTGGCAGACCTGCATCCCAATTATCCCAGGCATGGAATGAGGGACATTTCTCTCTGTGCCTTGTTGTGTAAATTCCTCCTTTTACAGGCCGGGGGTGCAGGGCTGCTGTCATCAGGAGCTGTCCCTCTGCACGTGATCCCTCCAAAGGCTGGCACAGGAGGACACGCTCAGCGATTCCCACCTGGAAAGACACAGCTCGGATTCTGCAGCAGGATCAATGCTGAACCATTAGCAGAAGGCACTGAGAGAAATGTCCCCATTTGCGGTTCATATTGCAGGGGTCTAATTTTGGTGTTTTTAACAGCAAATGCAACAGGAACATCCTTGGGAACCATTGCCAGGGCCACAGAAATGATCTTAACTCAGTATTTAACCAGGACAATCCCGATCTGCTTTGAAGCTGATTCATATTTGTGATGCATCTTGAGATCTGCAGATGAAAAGCTCCAGAATAAGACAAGGCTTCCCTCTGTTATTACCATATATAGAAACACCCACTGAAATTAAATCACTGGGAAAACCTCGATGCTTCCTCTCCATTTTCCTCCATCCTTTAATTCTATTCTTTTGATGAACCCTTACATTTCAGGAGCCTGGCTTTTAATGCTCCTCTTGGAGCTGCACAAAGTGTGGTAGGAATGAGCCGCTCCCAGAGAAGGCTCCGAGGGATCAGTTCCAAATGTTCCTGAGGAGTTTCTCAGCCCTGGAGGCTTTGCCGAGGAGGGTGGGAGGAAGGCAGAGGCATAGAGAGAACGGCAGACCTGCACCTTCCCACATACTCCCTGGTACTTTGATGGATCCCCCTCGGGCTGCTCAGCTGAAATCCTGCTGTACCCCGTGTCACACAGACAATTCTGTCTGGAGAAACAACTCCGTGGAAATTACAGGGCTGGAGAAAAAGGATTTCCTAATTTTGCAAGCCCCCGCTGCAGCTCTGAACTCCAATATTCCCCCTCCACCTCTGCATTCCCCCCAGGCGAGCAGCTGAGCCACACATATATTTAAAAGAGGGAGCAACAACTGCGTGTGCAGATTCCAAGGGAAAAGGAAAAGGTTTGTCCTGCACCTCACCAGCAGCTCATGAAAAGCTGGAATTTCAGAGCTCAGGGACAAATTCTGTCCTTGTAGAAAATTCTGGAAGTTGTGTTCCCAAAGGAGTCAGGAGTTGGGCTGGGTGAGATTTAGAACCAAGGATGACAGGTGAGATTCAGATTTGTGGCCATCAAACTGAAATAAAAGCCAGAGTTACAAATGCCAGGAGCAGGGATCAGGATTTTTCATGGGTTTTTCTGTGGTGCCCTGCTGCTCCCATGGATATTCTCATTTCTGTAGGGAGATTTCAGGCCAGGAGTTGTTCATGAGGCACAACTGGCCTTGGCTGGTCCTGAAATGTAGGATTAAAGTGCATTTTAATGGTTTGTCAAATGATAAAATGGGGGGGTTTTGTATCTATTTCACCCTTTTATGCATTTTACAATTCATTATAGTGTGATCATCGTGGAAAAAATACCCATAAAAATAAAGGTATTATATACAAAATTTTCTGAACACAACATGGGGTTAAACACTACAGAAAGAAGATTTAAAAAAAGTTAATATAGAAACTTCAGTTCACTGTATAAATCTACAAGAGCTCTGGAAAAAGATGTGAATTATCACTTAATTAAAAACTCTGTCATAGGGAAACAAGATATGACTGTGCAATAATGTTGAACATTCTCCTGTTTCAAAATGAAATATGGGAAGGCAAAAGAGATTCTAAAGCAAAAGTTAGGCTTGGGGTTTTTTTGCTTTTTAATATTATAGATAAAATTTCTGAACAAATGAAAGTAGGATTTAAAAATAGAGCTGGAGGCAGTGAATAATCCACAGAATCCCAGGCTGGTTTGGGTTGGAAGGGACCTTAAATCCCACCTCATTCCTGCCCCTGCCATGGGCAGGAACCTTTCCCTGACCGGGCTGCTCCACCCAGCCTGGCCCCGGTGCCTCCTTCCCCTTCCCATTTTCCCCAGAGCTGCACAATGGGCAATTTCTGATGGTTTTACTGAGCTCTTTTGCAGGAGTCCCAGAGGAAAAAGAGGTTAAAGGAGTAGCTTGTACAGCAGGCAGTGCAAAGCAGCAGCAGACAGCTTTTTATTGCTGCCAATTCCTGCAAGAAACGAAAAAAAAATCAAGTTTTCCCCCAGCCCAGCCCTTCTTCCAAGAAGTGCCAGTGATGGAGAATCGTTGCTGACTCATTCAGGGCCCGGGAGGGCTCCTTTAAAGAAGAAAATTGCTGCAGCATTCTCTGCGTGCATCACAGATTAGTGCTCTCCAGAGGAACGGGCAGATCCATTACCGAAGGAGAAAGGCTTCAGCCGCACCTCGTGGCAGCTGCAGCCGTAGATCTTTATTTTAAAGCAATGATTCCTTTTGATTGGGACTTGGGGGAAGGCGGGGGGGAAACGAGAGGGGAAGGGAGAGAAGAGAAACAAAAGTCAGGTTGTGGGAGAAGAATGAGCTGTCTCCATCCTTTCCACTGCGGGAAAGGCTCGGGCGGAGGAGCTGCGGGAGTGACTCAGCATCCTCCTCCTCCTCCTCCTGCGGCAAAACGGGGCCGGGGCACCGCTCCTGCCCTTCTCTAGCGGCAATGCCTGCGGGAGAGACTCCGGCCACGCCAGACCCCCTCCCGCGGCCGCTGCTCCGCTCCGGCCCCAAAATCTCCCTGCCAAAAACAGCGCCCTCCAAAGCCACCTAAAAGCACAGAGCCCCTTCCCTGGGGCCTGCCTGCAGGAGAGCCTCGGCAGAGCCGGGATGTTCCCACTTTCCTGCAGGGAGAGAGCCTCGGCAGAGCCGGGATGTTCCCACTTTCCTGCAGGGAGAGAACCTCGGCAGAGCCGGGATGTTCTCCTCTCCCTGCGGGGAGAGAACCTCGGCAGAGCCGGGATGTTCCCCCCTTCCTGCAGGGCGAGAACCTCGGCAGAGCCGGGATGTTCCCCCCTTCCTGCAGGGAGAGCCTCGGCAGAGCCGGGATGTTCCCATTTTTCTTCAGGGAGAGCCTCGGCAGAGCCGGGATGTTCCCCCTTCCCGCAGGGAGAACCTCGGCAGGGCTGGGATGTTCCCCCCTTCCTGCAGGGAGAGCCTCGGCAGAGCCGGGATGTTCCCCCTTCCCGCAGGGAGAACCTCGGCAGGGCTGGGATGTTCCCCCCTTCCTGCGGGGAGAGCATCAGCAGGGCCGGGATGTTCCCACTTTCCTTCAGGGAGAGCCTCGGCAGAGCCGGGATGCTCCCCCTTTCCTGCGGGGAGAGCTTCGGCAGAGCCGGGATGTTCCCAGCTCCCTCTGCAATCCAGGGAGCCCCCCACACTCCCTGGGATCCGCAGGAATTGCCCTTCACTCCCACTCTGCCACTTCACCGCCCACTCATTGAGAGCAGCTGATCCCTCTTGTCCTGCACCCCTCCAAATCCTCACAGAACTGTAACTGATTTAATAATTGTCATGGGAGGGAAAAAAAAGGGGGGGAAACGGGGCAAATTCCCAGCCCCACACACCTGAGGATGCTCTCAGGAGGAGCACGGGAAGGTGCATGTGGGACAAGCAGCTGGATTTGTTTGGTCAGGGCTGTGAGGGCAGGTGGGAAACCCGATCCCACGGTGGGAAAAACCCGATCCCACGGTGGGAAAAACCCGATCCCACGGTGGGAGACCGGGCTCTTCCCACTGCCACTGCAGGACTGGGCCCAGTTCCCGCAGCCTGGACGTGCCGTGGAGAAGCACCCGGTGCCACAGGCTCTGCCTGTGTGTCAGTGCTTGGGAAAGGTGTCAGGAATGAGGGAGAAGAGCCCCAAGGCTGCTTACAAAACCCACTCTTCATTTTCCATCTGTTCCCCATCCTACCTCTCTATTCCTTATTTAACAACTTCCTCCTGAGTGTTGTTGATTTGGGGTGTAAATGGCCTTTTTTCCTCCCCTCACCCAATTTTACTTGGCCCCTTTTCTCACTAAAAACCAAACCACCTTCCCTGGGTCAAAACTCTTCTGCTCCCACGGACATCCCACTCCTCTTGCTGCGGCATTTTTGGTTTCTTGGGGTGAGTTTTATGAGGCAGAAAACACAAACAGCAGCCCTCCGGGTGAGGTCTGGAGGTGCTAAAAGCCTGTTTGACCCTCTGGAAGCTGGGGCACAGCAGGAATTGCTGCCGGAAAAGTGAAAGGGGCTCTCTGCAGCCCTTCCCTGGCTGGCAGCAGCTGTGCTGCTGGCCAAAGGCGGCCGGGAGCACCGGAGCTCCTCCTTTCTGCGGGGCTCTCCTCCTCTCTCCCTCCCCCCTCTCCCTTCCTCGCTGCTGCAGCGTTGAACTTTTGCCAGGAGCTGGACCTGCTGCAGCAGCAGCTCTTCCGAGGGAGGGGGAACAGGCAGGAGGGGTAAATGCTCTCCCTGGGCCCCCCGTGACAGCAGGGCTCACACAACCCCGGCTCCCTCTTCCTCAGAACACCCACGCATCCCTGGGTGAAGAGGGCACTGCCAAGGGCTCCTGCAACAGAGCTTCCCCTCCTTTTCTGCTGGAGAAAGGCCAAATCCCTCTTTCCCACGTCCCATTCCTCCCTAAGGATGCAGAGACACTCGGCTCCAGGTTTGCGCTGGGTGCTCTCCTGACACGCTGGGTCTCCTGCAGGAGGCTTTCCCCTCAAAAAGTCCAGCCGAAGGAGTTTCTGCTCCCTCTCTGCCCTCCCTTATCCCCCAAATCGCAGCTGCCTGGGGGCGAATTCCCAGAAGGAGGCACTGGAGGAGCCCCGAATTCCCGCAGTTTTCCCCCAGGGACCTGCAAAACCAGGATTAACCCCTGCTGCATCCTTTTCCTGCCCCTCCCACAGCATCTCCCAGCTCCGTGCAGGCTGCTCCAGGCGTGACAAGCTCCCGAGGGGTGATTTGGGTCAGAAGAGAGCGATGGCATCTCCAGATCTGGACACTCTTGCCCAGCCCAAACAAAATCTGCAGGAGATTTTCGGTTGGGTTATTTTTCCCTCCTCTGAGCTCAGTGGTTGCCTCCTGTTTTACTCCTCAGCTGCATTTCTGTAGGGAAGGACTCCTCCCTTCCCCTTGGCTCACCCACAGCTCTTCCACACCCTCACCTGGAGGAGACAGCCCCAAAATGCACCTGCACCTGCTCGTGCTGGGCCTTCGCTCCCTCCTGGCTGTGCAGGAGCTGCCAAAACCCCTCCCCCTCCTCTGCCCAAATCTGCAGAGTCAGAGCATCGCCCTGGCTTCGTGGTCTTGAAACAAATATCCAGGTGTTCCTAAAATTAAAGGTGATTTTAGCAACAGGAACAGCCCAGGCTGTGCCCCTTGTATGCTCAGATTAGTGGGAAGCTGCACTGCCGCGCTCCCAAACCAATAAATCCAGCAGAAGGAGCATCCCAGCCCCACAGAGGTGTCCCTGGGGAACGGGACCATTTCCTCTTTGCTCTCTTCATGTGCACACTCACAAGAAGCCAAATTGATGCTGTGAGTTTCTACCAACCTGAGGGCTTTTAAAGGGTCTAAAATAGCAGCAATTAAGCGCTGGAATACTAAAAAATACTGAATATCCTTAAGGTCTTCTCCAGAAGAACAGGCTCTGAGCTCCTTTTGGCATCAATTAAGTCTAGAAGAAACACCCCAGGAATGGGATTGGACTGAGGGAAAGACTGTGGGAAGAATAATAAATGTACATTGAACAAACCAGAAAAATATGACTATGATGATTAAGCCAGCTGAAAAGAATTGGCAAAGATTTATTCACGTGAACATGAATAAAAGATACAAATAAAATGTCTGAAACACAAATTTTAATACTCAAGTTTTCACCATTTACGTTTTCATCACAAGTCATAGAAAGAACTAAGAGATAGAGATGTTAAAGGGGAAAAAAAAAAGGGAAAACCCAACTGCAGTTTTAATGACAGTGAACTATTTCTCAAAAAAAACTGCAAAAGAAAAATATACAAAAAATATTTCCCTCAAAAATTGTTGCAAAAATTAAAACCAGCAGCTCCTTATCTTCACTTACCAGTAGTGCCAATAAACCCCCCAGTAACCTCTGCTGGGAGAGCCTCTCATCCAGGCTGGGTAATTTATAATTTAATCTCTGCCTCAGAGTGGTGCAAAGCCCTTTTCTCTCCAGGAGGACAAGTGCCAGCGACGAAATGGCTGAAACGAAGATGACTATTTGCAGACCTCAGCAAACCTTTCAATTAAGTGATGATATTAAAATAAACCCAGAGTGATGGAGGCTTTTCCTATTCCATCCCACAGGAAATCCTGGGCTCCCATCCCTAAGGACACCACGGGGAATGTGCTGCCTGCAGGGAGGGCTGGGCTGGGGGCTGAGATGCTCTGGCTGCAGAATTCAGGGATTTTTATTCACAGACTGCAGAGCTGAGCACACGCAGCTGCCTTGAGCCACCTCACTGCAGCAGAGCTCTCCCTGGAATCTCTGGTTTATGGGCAGCAGCTCATGCCAGGCTGGGAAATAAAGGGATTTTTTACATCTTCCCAAGAAATGCTTTTTGCTTGTGCCTTTGGGGACATGATTCACTCGCTCAAGGGTGGCTTTGTGAACGACACACGTGGATTTTATTGTTGCCTCTGCAGCAAGGGGAAAAAAATATCCCAAAGATGGAAATAACTGAATGATAGGGGAAGTATTCCTCAGTCGTTCATCCCCTTTCTGTGACCAAAGGAAGAACAGCCTGGAATTCTCTGCTTCGGCTCTCTGCAGATAAAACCACAACTGTAAAATCGCTCTGCTTTTTAATTGTCTGTGCAGCCCACAAATAAATGCTCTTTTGGACCCATGTTTTATCTTTTTTTTCACTCATACGGGAAAATTTTGGGAAGGAGATGGAGTCTCTGGCTGCATTACAAGCCTTCCTGTGCTCTCAGCCGTGTTGTAAATGCAGTTTTCTCTCTTTGCCCTGTCACCAACAGGACTTACTTCAGCTGGCACAGCAAAAACGGGAAAATAGGGGAATATTCCACTGCTCCCCCCGGGATATTGCTGCTGCTATGAGGATCCACCTCCCAAAACATGAGGGATAATAAATTTCTCCTGTTATTACCAGCTGCACTTGTTCAAGCGCATGTTCCTTCAGCACCCAACCCTCAACCAACACCACAAAAACAGAATTATTTTTAGGGACCACTTAAATCTTCGCAGCAGGGATGGGGCTGGTTCCCAGAGCAGCTCCTTGGGGCACAACAACAAAGCTCGGCTCAACGGAGGTCATCAGCTGGCCTTGGGTGGGGGACTTCAGTGAAGCCTAAAGCCAGGGCTGGCTCAAACCCAGCTCCTGGTGTGGCCCTGGGTCCAACCCTCGCTCCTCGCACGTGCAGAAACCCAATTAAAGCAATGAAACTTCACGAATGAATAAATTACCTCCTTCCAAATGGGCTGGGAGGAGTTTTTTCAGGAGTTTTGTTTGTCCAGAGAAGTTGCCCCGTTCCCCATTGTGCCCAATCCACAGGAAAGCGTCCCTGCCCCTGGCAGGAGGTGGCAAAAGATGATTTTTAAGGGTTCCTTCCCACCCAAAGCGTTCCAGAGTTTGGCCCCAAACCCTCTCAGTCGATGTTTAATTGCTGGAACCAAAAGCAGAACATCCCTTTAATTGATTCTGGGAGATAAGAGCCAGCCCTGGGATCTGCCGTCAGATGTTGCAGCCTAGTTTGGAGGCCTGATCCAACAAGTACACAAACCTAATTAATGGATCTTCTAATTAAGCCTTCCCTGATAGAGCTCAGATGAAAGAATTGGCTGCCTGCTTCCTCCAGCTCCTGTAATCAAGAGACAGAACAAACGAAAAGTGAGGAAATTGCTGTTACTGTGTGCAGAAATTGGTGTAAATAATAATAAAATAATGAAAGCTGCCCAGGCACTTGTTGTATCTGGCACCAACAAAGCAAATAGTGGTTCAAAGGAGAGAAATTAAACACTTATTTGCATTTCTTCTAAGTCTCCCAGAGATTGTAGTTCAGTCCTTGCAGACAAAATTCTGCTTTGGTTTGGAAATTCCTGTGAGTGTTGCCTTGTATTAAAAGGGCTGTTTGGAATACGGGAAGAAGAATTCCTAAAATGTGAGTTTTTGTTCCAATTCATCAAAATAGATCAGAGCACTTTCTTTTGCCTGTTTTAATTCAACTCATCCAGAGACTTTGATATAATTTTAGACAAATACATAGGACCTGACATCAGAGCTACTGAATGTTTTTAGCAGTGGGAGTGCCTGATTCCACACTCCCTCAGAGCTGGGCTTTTATATAGTAGAAATAATTTTTAAAGAAAGGAAAGCCAATGTTTTTGCCTTTTTTTTTTTTTCTTTTTTACTCAGGACTGCTGGATTTCTGTGTAAATCCCAACTAAGTTGGCACAGCTCCTTCTCTGCCTCTGCAATAAAAGCAGCAGCAGCCACTGCAGGCTCCACTCAAAATGTCCCCGATGCAGTTTCTGATGGGGAAATTCTGTGATTAAAAAAGGAAAAAAATGCAAACCCCACTGGAGTTCCCTGGGTGCATGCAGGTAATTTCTTGGTGCTCAGTGAGGCCCCAGCACAGGGCTCAGGCCTGAGCTTTTCCTTAAGAAAATGCCAATTGCAGGTTGGGATGTGTAAATTATGGATGCAGCAGAGGAAAAGGAATGGACGGGAATGTTTTGTCCTGGAGCTGTTGCTTTTCCTCGGGCAGCGGTGGGACTTGGGATCATGGAATGGTTTGGGTTGGGAGGGACCTTAAATGTTATCTGGTTCCAAACCCCTTCCACTATCCCAGGCTGCTCCAGCCTGGCCTTGGACACTGCCAGGGATGGGGCACAGCTGCCTTTTCATTTCTGCATCCTCCCTCAGAATAATTCACATTATCTAGGTCACCCCGGGGAGGTTTGCAAAGGGTGATCCTGGGCTGGGGATTCTCTGCCTGAAGCGCTGATGGCCTGGGGACACTCACACCCGGGTGGCACAGGCCACTCCATCCTGTCTGGAACCAGCCCTGCTTTAACCCCTTCCTCTGCTTACTATATTGATTTTTCTAACAGTAGCACATCCAGGGGCTTCATTATCCTCTGCATTGTGGCAGAAAGCAACAAAAGGGACAACAAAGGGAATGGGGGAATCCATCAGCACTCCCCTGTGCCTGGAAATACAAGTTTTGGGAGCGGGGTGCCTTCAGGAGTGGCTTTCTTTTCCCTGGAGTACCAAAGCTCCATCCTCACCCCTGAGTCCCGTGGAAGTTCCACACTGCAGGGCTGTCTGCAGACACTCCCCACCCTCCTGGCACACAGCAAAGAGAATTCCACTCAGAAAAAAAGTGAGAAGGAATATTAACAGCCTGCAGTTACAAAGCTTGTTTTCCTGGGATCTGAAGCGCAGAGGTTTTTACAAGCTGAGGTACATGCCTTTATTAATAGATGGCATAATAAATAATACCATTAATAATTAAATTTTGTGCTCAGGTTGCTGCAGGGCAGGTTGGCATAAATCCATTGGCATGAAACAAGGTATTTCAGTTTGCAGGAGTTGAGTAGCCCAGAAAATATCAGCTCCTGAATGCCTGACCAACCTGCTGGGAATCCTCCCCTCTACGGTGTCTCTATTCCTCATTTCTCCCCCTTTCAAACCCAATCTCTGCCAAAGATAAAACAGATTAGCACAGGAAACTCTACCTGTGCTGCTGTCTTTGCATATTCTGAATAATGGATGGCTGCTCTAACATGCATGAATGCAGCCACGACTCAAATATAGAAAACAAATGGTGAATAAAAATCAAGGCGGAGGCCAGGCTTGCAGGGCTGGCAAATGGAGAGCAGCTCCACTGATCTTCAGGAGGACTCTGTAGATTTGCAGAATAAAGTCTCCCAGCAGCTCTGCTGGGATATCAGTGACACTTAAGCCTTTATGAGCTCTTGGTACTGTTCATTCCACCCAAAAATAAGCTCAGATAAGAAGGGACTGCAGCTTTGTACCTCTGAGAGGCCATTGCCCTTCACAGATCAATGATCCTCAAATTTAAATACCCTGAAACTTATGGAGAAGCTGCCACACAACAGGTGAGGTTCTCTGTGAGATGACTGGAAAATAGTGGGAAATACACTAAATCCACCCTGCTCTACCTTTCCTGGTATTAAACAAACATTTATTTGTGCCAGAAATACCCAATTACCACTGCAATTAGTGACAGGCACATTAATTCACACAGGTTACTAAGTCCTTCCCCTTTCTTTGGGAAGCACCTCAGCATTTTTGTGGTATCTGTCTAATAAATGTCCTCCAATCTGTAGTGACTTTTATTCCCTCCTTGAGAAAACTTTGAAGAGTTTGTTTTGTGATACATTTGCCCTTCTGGCTCCGAGAGGTGAATTCTCATTGTCTTTTTGAGCCTCCCATGCAGTCTGTGCTCAATACATCTCTAATTTACCTCTGATAAATCTCTACCACATAAATACTGCTTTGTTTTAATCAGCCAATGGTAATAACCTGGCCCTGAGGTAGCTGCAATGCAGCTGTCCAATTTAATCTCTGTATTAACCAGATTAGGCAAGGATAAATATCCTGTCCCTATGATCCATGTCTCAGACAGACTTGGCTCCAGGGAATCTCAAGGAAACAGATATGAGTGAATTCCACCAGGACTGAGAACCACCCTGTGTCTGCTGCTGCTTTCGTGTAATTAAAGGAAAAATAACACTGCCAGGCTTTCCCTGAAGTGTCCAAGGCCAGGTTGGACAGGGCTTCGAGCACTCTGGGATAGTGGGAGGTGTTCCTGCCCATGGCAGGGGTGGGACTGGAAGGGCTTTAAGGTGCTTCCCTTCCATGATTCCATGATCCTGCACTTACCTGGTTATTAGGGACCACTTGCAACAAAGGACATGGTGAGGATGCAGGGGCTTAAAGAGCACTCGTGCCGTGTGAAAACTGTAAACTGAAGGGAAGAAAACGGTATTTATACGTGTCTGGGGGTTCTGAGGTGCAGCCAGGGCTGGGTGTCACACAACCTCACTGAGGGCACCTCGGCCACAACCTGGGGTTTGAGCACACGCCCAAGGCTTCTGCCAGGGCAGCTGTGGGGAAGCAGAGGGGGTGTTAAACACAGCCTGAGCGGTGCAGATAGACCGGAGGGGAGCTGGATCTGAAAGGGCCAGAGGTGGGCCCGAAGGGAGGCCGAGAGATGCCCCAGGCGGGTCCGAGGCTGTGCCCAAGGAGGGCCGAGACAGGGCTGAGAGGATGAGGCGGGGCCGGGTCCAGAGCGGGCCGGTCACAGCTCCCCGGGGCCGCGGGGATGCCCGGAGCTGTCCCGGCATCCCTCCACTGCTGTGCTGCCCGGAGCTGTCCCGGCATCACCGGGGCGGGGTCCTGCCCGTGCCGCTCAGGGCATCACAGCAGTGAGGGAATGCCTGGACCGCTCCGGGTGTCACCTCCCCGCAGCGATGCCTGGACCGGTCCGGCATCCTCCCCGCAGCGATGCCTGGACCGCTCCCGGTGTCACCTCCCCGCAGCGATGCCTGGACCGCTCCGGGTGTCACCTCTCCGCGGCGATGCCGCCGCGCCCCGCCCCGTCCCCGCCCGGCGGCCGCTCCGCCCGCCCTCTCCGCGCATAAATACCGGGGTGCGGGCGGCGCCCGCCGCAGAGCAGCCGCCGAAGCCCCCGCAGCCATGAGCTCGTACGGCTACGACCCGTTCTTCCCGTCCTACAAGCGGCGCTACGCGGACAGCCCGCGCATCCATGTGTCGGTGCGCAGCGGCGGCGGCTTCGGCTCGGCGCGCTCCGCGTACTCCAGCCTGTCCGCGCCCGTGTCCTCCGTGTCCGTGCGCCGCAGCTACGCCACCTCCAGCGCCTCGGGCTCGCTGCTGCACTCGGTGGACAGCCTGGACCTGAGCCAGGTGGCCGCCATCAGCAACGACCTCAAGTCCATCCGCAGCCAGGAGCGAGCGCAGCTGCAGGACCTCAACGACCGCTTCGCCTGCTTCATCGAGCGCGTCCACGAGCTGGAGCAGCAGAACAAGGTGCTGGAGGCCGAGCTGCTGGTGCTGCGGCAGAAGCACGCCGAGCCCTCCCGCTTCCGCGCGCTGTACGAGCAGGAGATCCGCGAGCTGCGCTTGGCCGCGGAGGAGGCGACGAGCGAGAAGCAGGCGCTGCAGGGCGAGCGGGAGAGCCTGGAGGAGACGCTGCGCGGGCTGCAGGCGCGCTACGAGGAGGAGGTGCTGAGCCGCGAGGACGCGGAGGCGCGGCTGCTAGAGGTGCGCAAGGGCGCGGACGAGGCGGCGCTGGCGCGGGCGGAGCTGGAGAAGCGAGTGGACAGCCTGCTGGACGAGCTGGCCTTCCTCAAGAAGGTGCACGAGGAGGAGCTGGCCGAGCTGCAGGCGCAGATCCAGTACGCGCACCTGTCCGTGGAGATGGACGTGTCGGCCAAGCCCGACCTGTCGGCCGCGCTGCGCGACATCCGCGCGCAGTACGAGAAGCTGGCGGCGCGCAACATGCAGAACGCCGAGGAGTGGTTCCGCAGCCGCTTCACCGTGCTCAGCGAGAGCGCGGCCAAGAACACGGACGCCGTGCGAGCCGCCAAGGATGAGGTGTCCGAGAGCCGCCGCCTGCTCAAGGCCAAGACGCTGGAGATCGAGGCCACCCGTGGCATGAACGAGGCGCTGGAGAAGCAGCTGCAGGAGCTGGAAGAGAAGCAGAGCGCGGATATCTCCGCGCTGCAGGTCAGGGGGTGGGGGCTGGAAGGGTCCCTGCAGGGGAGGAGGGTGGGGTCCCGCAGGGGAGGGGATGCTGGGGTTGGAAGGGCTCTGCGGGTCAGGAGATGCTGGGGTTTGAAGAGCTCTGCAGGTCAAGAGATGCTGGGGTTGGAAGGGCTCTGAAGATGCGGGGATGACGGGGTTTGAAGAGCTCTGCAGGTGATAGGAGTCAGGTTTTGCAGGGCTCTGCAGGTGAAGGGATGTTGGGGTTTGAAGAGTGCTGAAGGTGAGGGGGGTTCAGGATTTGTGGGGTCCCTGGGTGTGAGGGGGATCAAGATCTGCAGGCTCCCTGCAGGTGAGGGGGTTCAGGGTTTGCTGGGCTCTGCAGATGAGGAGAGTTGGGGTCTGCAGAGTCTCCCAGATGAGGGGATCAGGTTTGCAGGAGGGGTTGTCGGGGGCATCACTCCTGGTTTGTGCTGTGCCTGTGTTGCATATGAGGCATCCTAAAACCACAGTGCAGAATGCCACAGAGCTGTAAAGCAGGATGTGGTGTGGAAATACAGACCCAAGTCGGGATCTGAGTTACCAAAATCATCCCAGAGATGGGGACGTTGCTCATCTAAAGCGTGAGGGGTTATAAAATCAGAATGCAAAATGTCCCTGATAAAGCCCAATATCATGTGTCCATGTACTGATACAACCTGAACTATACTGTACAAAAAAATCATGGAATCACAGAATATCCTGAGTTGGAAGGCACCCACAAGGATCATCAATCGCTGGCCCTAAGCTAGAATTAGAAAAAGCATGTAGAAGCAAAAATCAAAATGAACCAATACACAAAATTCCTGGATGCTTTAGCACGTCAGTACCAGAAAATCGGGCTCTGTGTGTTAGGTAGGGCTGGAATAATATGGTGTAGAAAACCTGCCAGGGAAGGTATTAAATGATGCTTTTTAGCTGAGGGTGGAGTGGGATCTATGGAGTTCCTGTCTGCTGGAGCAAGATTAAGTTAAAAGGATTGGAGAAATTCCTTGTGATTATTGCTACACTTGAGAGAACAGAATTTTACGCTGTCAATATTGTTCCATGCAACAGGATACAATCAACAAATTGGAGAACGAGCTGAGAACCACAAAGAGTGAGATGGCTCGGTACTTGAAGGAATATCAGGACCTGCTCAATGTGAAAATGGCCCTGGACATCGAAATTGCAGCTTACAGGTATGGTGGGGGATGCTTAAATGAGCCAGAACTTGGAACAGTTCCCATTCTCTTCAGGAGAATAAGGGTTATTTATCATTTCCCCAGCAGAAATTCTCAGAGATTTGTGGCTGAGTTTAATCAGCTCCTCTCTGTGTGCACACAGAATTTTTAGCTTGGCAAAAAATGATCTCAGTTCCCCATCCTTACAGATAAAAGTACCCATTCTGTACTCAGGGAAGAGATTTTGTATCAGTGGAATTCCTCAATGCCAATGCCTCATTCTTAAAAATGGGAAATCCCTCAAATGCCCTCAAGAACGGGGTTTGTTTCTAACTTGCAGATCTACAAATTAAATGTTTTCCTGTAGAATTGCTGCTAAATAACTGTGATGTTTTGTCCCAGATACTGAGAGATTTCAAATGCTGGAACAGAATTTCTGTGAAAGCCACAAGGGGGAATACTGAGAGAGCAGCTCCAAGCCTTGTCTGACAGCTCAGCAGCAAACTGTGGCAGCTGCGCTGGTCTGTGCAAGCTGCAGGGTGACAAAAATACACCTCTAACTTCACCTGCTAGAGGAACCTGCTTCTAGAGCACTTCTTCTGTTCCTTCCAACAAGGAAAAGTATTAATTCACCCACAACGGACACGTCTAAAGAAATTATTCCAAGCAAATAGGGTAGCACTGGCACATAGCGCAAAACTAGCCCTTAATTAATAACCAAACATTCACTCTCCAGGGCTTGTGTTGTTGAGTCCTGCTGCAGCACAACCAGCTCCTTTTCTCTTTGCTTTTATTTTCCCTGCTAGGAAACTGCTGGAAGGGGAGGAGACCCGGCTCAGCTTCACCAGCGTGGGCAGCATCACCAGTGGCTACAGCCAGAGTGCCCCCACCTTCGGCCGCTCCGCCTTCAGCGGCCTCCAGTCCAGCTCCTACCTGATGACCGCCCGCTCCTTCCCCACCTACTACTCCAGCCACGTCCAGGAGGAGCAGATCGAAATCGAGGAAACCATCGAGGCTGCTAAAGCAGGAGAAGCCAAGGCAGCTCCTGCAGAAGAGGGTGAAGAGGAAGAGAAGGAGGAAGGCGAGGAAGAAGCAGGAGAAGAGGCTGAAGAAGAGGAGGAAGGTACTTAGAGTTACTTCTAAATCCCTTTCTTTTCATGTTTCGTGAGATATATTCATCCTTGCTCCTATGATTAGATTTCATGATTAAAGCTCTTTCCTTTTCTACTCCCATGAGCCAAAGGATGGTGAGGTTAAGCACATGGAATTTGCCAGGGAAGTCTGAATATTGAATGGAAGAGACGGTCAGGTGCTCAAATCAGGCAGACTGTAGGTTTCCAAAAACCCCAAGGATAATGTTCAGATGTTACAAAAACATCTCAAAAAGAAGGATCAAGGACATCCCGAGCTAAGTATGAATTCCCAGAGAGCAGCCTGAGATAATGGGAACATCTGATGTGTGGGGCTGGAATTACTGGGTTCAGTGCATGGCAACATCTCTGCAAGGCATTGGTGGCCTCTGAACCAGGAGGGGCTCAGCAGTGTAAAGTTCAAGTATAGTGAAATTACAGCTAAAGAGCCAATTGGAGAGCAGTGAAAGATCCTTCAGGTCTTTGGATGAGGCTTTAAGCAGTCAGTCCAGAATTTCAAGGCCACGATTTGTTTTTATAAAGTTTTTCAGTGCCCCTGAAATCCAGGATGAGTTGGTTGTGGAGGTTTGCAGTAGCTGGCTGCCAAAATGTGCGGGGTTGAAGGAGGATCCCTCTGAATTGGGGTCAGGAATTGTACCTGGATGTGAAATACCTTTCTGTCCTTCAAAGGTGCCAAGGAGGAATCAGAAGAAGCCAAAGAGGGTGAGGAAGAGGAAGGAGAAGGGGAAGAAACAGCAGCAGAAGAAGGGGAGGAGTCCCAGGAAGCTGCTGAGGAAGCTGGTGAGGAGGAGAAGGAAGAGAAAGAAGCAGCAGGAAAGGAGGAGAGCGAAGGCAAGAAGAAGGCTTGATCCGAGGCCAGCTTTCCATCAGAAGCAATGAGTGACTGAGCTCCAGCTGCAGTCTCACCTAGTTAATTCAGTGACCACTGAGGCTCCAGTCCATGATTATGATGTTTCTCCCTGTGCAGAGTCTGAGTTTGCTTGCAGAGCACCCAAGGCTTGCTCCCCGAGTGCCGCATGGTTCCACGTATGAGTTCAGGGCTTCTGTCTTTCCTGGGTGACCCAGAACCTTAACATTTAAAAATGGGGGGAAAATAAGTGATGGGAATGAAAGGTTACCTTTAAGTTGCATTTAAAATAATTACGGAAACGGTGGGTGGGGGAAATGATGGAGGCTTCATTAAGTACGTGCAATAAAGCAGTCAATAAAGTTCAGAAATGCTTACACGGATTCCTCGTGCGTGTCCTGTGTCACTGATGGCCTTGAAGGGTTGATAAAGGGGTTATGGCACTCATCCTGTGCGGGAAAAATCTCTTGGGGGTGTGAATGTCACACAAATAATAAAAATACCCTGGGGTGTGGTGGTGGCTGGGATGGATCTCACTGGCTGAGGGTGCAACAAGCACAAGCTCCCTTCTGAAAAACGGGAATTTTCCCAAAGCAATACAGAGGGGGAAAGCAAATGTGGCTATTAAATGGTGGCGGGAAGTTGTTCAGTGTCTGGGGGATCAGTGATGAGAGGGAAGAACGACTGAGGGTGTAGCTGGGGCTTGGAGCAAAGAACACCTTCAAAAACAACATTAAAATCAGAACATGATGAGCCGTTGAAAGGGGTGGATGGTGTGGAGGAAGGAGCTGCCTCTCTCCCCCAGGTGCTGTCTGAACTCAACCTTCTCTGGGCTGCAGAGGCTCGTTTTCTTCTGAGAATTTCCTTTAAAAGTTTTGACTGAGCTAAAAAAAAAAGGCACAAAAAAAGGCAGCATCTCAACAGCAGCACGGCCTGGCAGTTCCACAAGCTCTGTCCTGTGCTCTGAGCCTGTCAACCTAAAGCTGATACATAAAACTAAACCTTGTAAGGGCAAGTACTGGGCTAATGCTGCAAACTAAACCAGTTTAAAGAAACTTAACCCACGGAAACTTTGGTTAAAATACACATTACATGGCTGAACTACAACTTCATAGTTATACGTGGCTGGATAAATTTTTGCACAGGATTTTGGGGTAAATTTTCATTTTATGTGATGTGGTGTCATTTGGTTTGCATTGGTTCTCCTCAACGGCTTTGTTCAGAAAGAAAGGAAATCGCTTTCTTTATAAAAATTTTAGAGGCGTTCCAAAAGCATCTCCCTTTTCAGTGTCCAAAGGGTGTTAAAAAAGATTATGGGTGGATGAAGTAAGCACTTAAAATTATTATTTCTTCCACATTCCATAGAACAGCAGCAGGAGAAAGAAAATGAAGCTTGGTCAAACCATTCAGAAAAGCAGCAATTCCAGTAACTCAGGGAGTTCCAGCACCATTTCCAATCCTTTTTTCCCTACCTTCCTGGGGCATTTGAAGCTTTGGAGAACCAGAAGGAAAACATGTAAAACAATTTTCACTTTCTTCAACAGCACCTCTTAAATATTTCTTTTTATATTTCCCTCCTGCTTCCGATGGAGATTCTTCTCCCCGCGTTTATGAAGACCCACCTTACAAAGCAGATTTTATTTTCCATCTCCGGGACAGTGGAACTTGCAGTGCTCCTTACTGGATGCTTTCAAAGCTGTTGAGGGGATGGAGGGGACCTGCTCCCTCTGGGATGTGACAGCTCCAGTTCCCCCAGCAGGCTGTCGGGGCTGGTTCTGGGAGATAAGGAACGAGAGCTGCTCCTCTGAAATGAGAGCTGCTCCTCTGAAACTCCCCAAATGCTCCAGCAGGAAGTGACACCCGGCACCCAGCTGGGACAGAGGGGCTGCTCCCGAGGAGAAAAATCCTTTTCCAGCCCTGCTCAGAGCCCGTCAGGAGCATTAAAGGCAGAGCACAGCTGGACAGCTCGGCTGCAGAGAGCACTGACACGGGCTGGGGGGACAGGACAACTGGGAATGGCTTCAAATGGACAGGGAGCAGGTTTGGATGGGATACTGGGAATGAATTCTTTATTCAGAAGGTCTTGAGGGGTAGGGGTGGAATTCCCAGGGAAGCTGTGGCTGCCCCTGGATCCCTGGAAGTGCCCAAGGCCAGGTTGGATGGGGCTTGGAGCAGCCTGGGACAGTGGGAGGTGTCCCTGCCAGGGCAGGGGTGGCACTGGATGGGCTTTAAGGTCCCTTCCCACCCAAACCATCCCATGACACATCAAATCCCGCCTTTCTCCAGCACTCTGAGCTCCTTTTAACTCGTCAAAACCCAATTTTACTTCCTCTTTTTTGCTGACACACTCCTCCTTCCCTCAGCCCTTGGCATCCCTGTGCGTTTTGGGAAGCGAAGCTCCCCGTGCAGCCGGGGCCGCTCGGGAGCGCCACACCCGGAGCTCCAGCAGCGCTCCCGTCTCTCCTGCTGCCGTTCCCAGGCTGATCCCTGCTCCCTCGGTTATTTTTAATGCATTGCAGCTCCGCAGGGCTGAGTCAGCCCCAGCAGGAGCTGCAGCAGGGCAGACTCTGCAGTGAGCGCCCGGTGCTGCCCGGGCTGGTGGGAGGGAGGCTGGGCTGGGTTTGTGTGTCCCAGCTGCTGCCAGGGCTGGGAGATGGATCCTGGGGGATGGATCCTGCTGCCAGGGCTGGGAGATGGATCCTGGGGGATGGATCCTGCTGCCGGGGCTGGGAGATGGATCCTGGGGGATGGATCCTGCTGCCGGGGCTGGGAGATGGATCCTGGGGGATGGATCCTGCTGCCGGCTCTGCCCTTACCTCGGAAAATGCAGGCGCTGCCTTTGACGCAATGCAGTAAAAGCTGGCAGAGGGAAGCTCAGGAGAAACTTTCCCCCGGGTTGCGGCTGCAAGCGGAGCCAGGAGTGTCCTGGGGGGGGGTTTTCCTGCTCTTTGGGTCTGGATCAGGCTGAGATCTCATCGCAGGGAACGCACGGGGAAGTGCTGGATGCTTTCCCTGAGATTCACACACCCCCTCCCCTCCCATCCCCTCAGCAAGGGCAACACCCGTGCAGAACCTCCACATTCCAGAAATTTCCCTTCTAATAACTAAATCATTAACAATTCATCACTTGCAGCTTCCCAGATTAGTTAAGGATACCTTAAACCTTAAAAAAAAAGCAGGAATGAAGCCCACATGTGAATGGGGAGAGCACAAACCCTGATGACTGGAGAAAATTCTGGTGCCTGACTCAGCTCCCTGGCAAAGGCAATCTATTTGTGTTTTGTAACACTTCCCAGTTTGTTCCCACCTGGAATTTCGTTCTGGCATGCTGAAAAATAACTGTGGCACCTCCACAACCCAGCACAGGAAAAAGATCCTGGTTTAGAGCCCTCCAGCTCCTGAAGTCACATATCCCACCTTAAATAAGATGCAGAAATCTTCACTGTAAATTCCTTTAATTATTGTTTTGCCCTTCACAGATTTTTTTTTATTGTTTAATGAACTTCTCTGTCTGAAAATAATTATTCCCTTCACTGGTTCTGTGCAGTCTGGAGGAGTAATTGGTGCAGAACAGGCAAATAACATCCTATTTATGCCTCTCTGCCCGGGAATTGTGCTCTCCTTTGAAACTGTTTGATTGCAGATGTCAGTAGACAAAACCTCTTGGCACCATGAAATATTAATCAGTTCTTATAGTTTTATAAACATTTAGAAATGTGTTAACCACTCACTGGTTCCTCCTAGGATTTGCTGGGAACATCTGCAGTGGGAGATAGGCTAAATTCACAAAGTCGGTGTGTTAGAGGAGGGGAAAAATACAGTTGTGAGTAATAACTAAAAGCTGTGAGATATTTTGGGTGGAAAAGGAGGGAAATGAGGATGTCGTGAAACACATCATGCCAAGGGTTTGCCTCCCAAAACCGTTCAGGGCAGGGATGTGCCTGGGCAGAGGGGTCGGTCCAGCCCCTCCTCCCGGGAACTGCAACCCTGGATTGCCGAAGTGCAGACAGGAGCAAACCAACACAAGTGGTTGTTTTGGGCTCCCTGGAGCTCTGTCCTACGAGGACTGAACGAAAAGAAGCTGGGAAGGAAGCCCAACATGACAAATAACCAGGCTGGGATCCCAGCTGCACACATTAAATGTTCTTGGGTCTCCTGCTGACACCAGCATTTCATCCACTGTGCAAGGTGACCCTTCCTCTCTGTGCTGAAGATTCCCAGCTTTCCACTCTGAGGGATGGGTTTTGCAGTTTAGGACATTTTAGTAGCTTCCAGAACTTAGTTGAAAGCATGCAAACATAATTTCATGTTAATATTTGCCTCTGGTTTAGTTTTGGGGTTGAGTCATGGTGTTCTCTTGAAAATTTTGTTCAAATCCAAGGGGAAAACACCTTCAGTCCTCACAAACCTTTGGGTACTTTGTGTTTTGACACAATTTGGTGCAGACACCAAAAAATAGGGGAGTGCTTAACTCCTTATTCCTACAGGTAAAGTTATTTTTGTGTCACACCCACACACGGCTCCGGAGAAGCTGCCATTTAATTTGCTACCTCTGCTTTAATTAAACATCACTCATCAGCCACAGATTCCCATTATTGATAGCAGCAGGAGAAGCAGGCACTGCTTTGCTCCACGAAGACACCCAGGTATATTTGAAAGCCTTATCTGCTGTGGGCTCCCCACCATTTCTCCAGCAAAGAACGTGCTGAACCCTTTCAATTAAAACCCCCTTGATCTTCATTTGTTGGTGGGGTGAAGAATGGAAGGCACATGGAAATCGTGGATTTTGATCAGGCCCTTAATTAGGCAACACATTTCAGGGCAGTCCGTGGCCTAAATTCAGGCCTGAAAATTATTTGCACTTTTTGTGAGTTATGGGAGATGGGGCAGCAGCTGCATTCTTCATTTTCCTTTTGAAATGGGAAATAAACACAATATTAATCCTATAATGATCAATAATTCCCACATAGGAACTGGGGCCTTTATCTTCCTCCCTCCGTTTCCTTTGTGTCCATTCATTTTTCCACCTAGAGGAATTTTTGATTGGCTTTGTTCTTAACAAAGCCAACCTGGAAGAGGCCACCATTTAGGAGGTCTTTCTATTGGAAATTAGAAAATGTTTGGTTTATAACCCTTGGCTTTATTTTGGGTTTTAGAATCTTGTGTTTAGAGGCAGGTTGAACATTTGAGACAGAGAATGGATAAGGAGGTTCCCATACAATTAACGCAAGAGGTAAAA
Source organism: Picathartes gymnocephalus (assembly GCA_013390045.1). Lineage (NCBI taxonomy): Eukaryota > Metazoa > Chordata > Aves > Passeriformes > Picathartidae > Picathartes > Picathartes gymnocephalus. Next base: position 28,168 of record WEKY01038847.1, read on the forward strand.
TAACCAGAACCAAGCCCATTTTGACAACCTTGTGGTGGCTTGGTTGAGTTCCCTTTATAGGTTTTTGCTCAATTAGGTGACAAACTGGTGCCACAGAAGATGCCACAGCCAGCTGTGGTTCATACAGGCTCTTTGTACAGGAAAAACAAGGAATTATTTGGAAACTGGCTCTCTAGGTGTGGATGTTGGGGTGTAAGGAGGACAATGATATCTATAGCTGATTTTAACAGGTTTTGGCTCAGCACAAGCAGAGACCTTCCCCTTCCTAAAGAAAGCAACTGCAACCCCTCTAAGCACCTCAAGGCCAGGCAGAAGAGTTCAACGGATTCCTCTTTCCTCTAGAAAAGAGGGGAGATGGCTCTTATTTTCTTAATGCAGCCTTTGTGCTGTTAGAGAAAGTTGGCCCATCATATCCAATCCCCAAACCACAGAACATCCCAAGTTAGAAAGGACCCCCCAAGGACCATCAAAGTCCAACTCCAGGACAAATGAGAACACCGAGGGGAAAAAAAAAAACCCAATCAATTTTCAACCCATGCAACTGCATTCCCATTGAGGAGAGAGCATCCAGCTCAGGGAAGGGTTCAAACTGGGAAAAAGTCACCAGAACAAGACACGTTTTCATATTGACCTTTATTGAGCAAGAACTGCTGTGACTGTTGTACATCAAACAACAAAAGGTTGCGTACTGTGCATGTCAACAAGGTTCTCCCAGGAGCAAAAGTCCACCCTAATTGCACCAGTGAGGTAAACATAATTAGTTATAAGTAGCTTTATTTATTTTTTTTTTTTTTTTTTAAGGCTAGGAGAGTTCTGGTTCTCACAAATACTCTATTACTGTTTTCAGTTTGGTTTTGGCTCAGTTGGTTCTTTGCATAATACATCTGAACTCGTTCCTCAGATACGTCCCTCCAACAGCTCAGGAGATTCAGAAAAGCTTCCTCTGCACATTTCATCTCATGCACTAGTAGTAGTAGTAATTTTTTTGTAGATCCCCAAGCTCTGTGGAGGGAGTACATCTTGAGCCTGCATGCATTCCCCCCCCCTTCCCTATATTGCACGAAAAAGTAAAATACTGTGTGTCTGGAGCCTCCGTGAGAGAACCCGATCTGCTTTGAAGCCGTCACCCACATGCATTTTGCAGCTGTCTATGGCTTAACCTTTTGCACCGACCCAAGCTCTTAAATTGGTTTGAATTTTAGCTATGGTTGGTTTTATTCGCTCTCTTTAATCTCCTTTACTACGGCATGTGAGGTGACTTTCTCCACTTTCTTGGTGGACACCAACTTCTCCTCGAAGCTCTCCTCGTGCTCTTCCACCTTCTGAGTGACGGTCACCGACTTCGTGATAAACGTGGTCCCGCTGTCCCCACCCTCCCCGGTGATTTTCTCTACTTTTTTGGTCACGACAATTTTCTCAGCCTTGTCATCCACAGGGCTCACGTCAAGGCCGTTGGTGACCACTCCCTTGTCTTCCTCCTCCTTCTCTTTGGATTCCTCCTCCTTCTTCTCCTCCACCTCCCCGTTGACCGCGATGTCCTCTTTCCTGGACTCCTTCTCGGCCTCGGCGCTCACTTTTGTTACCTTGGTGACAGTGACGGTCTCCTCCACCACAGCCTTGGCATCCTTGCCAGGGGAAGGAGGCTTTTCCGGACTCCGGGGCTTCTCGGGAGTCACCGGCTTCTCAGGAGTGCGCGGCTTCTCCGGGCTCGCCGGCTTCTCGGGGGAGCGCGGCTTCTCCGGCGTTGCCAGCTTCTCCAGGGCCACGGCTTTCTCCGGGGTCACAGCCTTCTCCGGGCTGGCAGGTTTCTCTGGGGAGGTCACCTTTGGCGTGGCAGGTTTCTCTGGGGAGGTCACCTTTGGTGTGGCAGGTTTCTCTGGGGAGGTCACCTTTGGTGTGGCAGGTTTCTCTGGGGATGCTGCTTTCTCCTCCTCCTTGGCCGCCTTCTCCACCTTCTGTTCTTTCGCTGCTTCCGCGGCTTTTTCTTTCGGGGCGGCCTTGGCTGGTTCTGTCACAGGGGATTTTGGGGGGGATTTCGGGGGGGACTTTGCGGGAGGTGTTTTGACCTTCTCTGCCTTCGCTGGTACCTCTTCAGGTTTGCCCTTGGCCTCAGGTTTTTCCTCCTCTTCCTCAGCTTCTTCCCCTTCTTCCTTTTCCTCAATTTCCTCTTTTTCGGAGCCACCTTCTTCTGCAGCATCAGATTTCGCAGCTTCTTCTTCCTCCTCTGCTTCCTCTTCCTCCTTCTCTTCCTCCTCAGGTGCAGCTTCTTGTTCTGCAGGAGCCTTCTCAGAAACTTCTTCCTCTGCAGCTTCTGCTTTTTCTTCCTCCTGTTCCTCTTGCTGTGCCTTGGCTGCCATTTCTTCTGCAATGGCTGCCAGGGCATCTTCCATTTCAGACTTTTCATCCTCCACCTTTGTCTCTTCAATGATTTCTTCTACAAACTTGTGCTGGACCTTCAGCTTTGGGGGTTCGATTTTTGTTTTCTGGATTTTGGTGGATGCTATTGTGACGGATGGCTGTCTGTGTGTGAATATGGGACCAGTAATGCTTCCAGAGAAGGCACTGAATCTTGTCTCTTCACCCTCCAGCAGCTTCCTAAGGGCATCAGGAGGAGAGAAAAAAAGAAAATTAGCATTAAAGAAAAAAAAAAAGCCCAAAATAAGGGACACTTAGGGGAATAACTGTGGCTGTCCCATCCCTGGAAGTGTCCAAGGCCAGGCTGGATGGGGCTTGGAGCAGCCTGAGGTGGTGGAAGCTGTCCCTGCTTTGGGATGGGCTTTAAGGTCTCTTCCAACCCAAACCATTACAGGATGCTGTAACATTTCCCTGCTATCATGTTCCCCTGCCTGCAGGATGGGACCAGTTTGCCATGGAATGTGCTGGAACTGACCAGGGCCATCCTCTGCTCCCAGCCCCAGCCCAGCTTCCCTTGAATCTGCTCCTTTGCAGAAGTCACATTCAGCAGTTTTTAGCTTGGTTTGCTTGTGGCAAGTGTGACACCTTCAGTGATCAGTTAAAATTCATCTCTAATGTCAGAAAGCTTCACTATGGTGTAAATCACCAGAGATTAGGACAAACTAATTAACTTCACAGGATTCATTACCACTTAGGCAAACAGAATTTGACGCAGCCAACAGACCCAAATCAAATATCGTGTCTGAGACTGTCACAGCTGATTACAGCACGCGTTCTAATGCAGTAATTTGGGCATCCACCTTTTCTTTGGGGGAATATGAGAACTGGAGACTTCAGCTGACTTTGGCAGCAGGCAGCTACAGCCCCTGGGGTGTCTGTGTGTCTGAACAACCTCAGGAATTTCAACAGATCTGGAGATGAGGGTAGGTTTTTTTTGTTGTTTTTACTTTTCTGCTATTCAAACGTTTTTCATCTAAGCCTGTGACCCAGAAAAATCAGGAGCACTCCAGCGAGAGTTCTGATGTGATACGGAGGAGACTAAAAAAACCTGCCAGATGATGGCAACAGCAAGCAACGTTCAGCTCCAGATTAGAGCAGATGCCTCTGCAGGAAAGTTGAGCAAGAAAAGCAAAAGTGTTTGTGACAGGCAGATCAGCACTCACTGCCTCAAACCGTGATCAAGCAAATTCACTGTCTTTCTGGGCGTTAAAAGGGAACCCTGGTGACAAGCCCTGCATGCCTGGCATCTGCAAAGCACACAGGGATTAAAAATAACCTCGTCTTTCGCTGCATCTCCTGCTCGTGCAGCCGAGGACAGAATGCGGCACGGGAGCCGCCCTGAGTCACGCTGCGCTGCGCCCGCCGGCAGCTCTGCCGTGATTAGCTGGTCCCTAATGACCTTCTGGGCTCCCACTGGGAGGAATAATGGCTGCAGTGATTTAGCCAAGCTCTCATTGTACCCGAGTTCACTGCATGCGGATATTTCTTAGCTGTGGTAAAGCTCCCCGAGCCAGCAGCATCCGCAGAGCCATTAATATTGCAGACGTGTCTGCAAAGATCCCACTGTACCTGTATGCAGCAATTTCGATGTCCAGGGCCATCTTGACATTGAGGAGGTCCTGGTACTCCCGCAAGTGACGAGCCATTTCCCACTTCGTTCCTCTGAGCTCGTTTTCCAGCTGGTGAATCGTGTCCTGCAAGAGAGACACAGAAAACCCCTGTGACACGGACAGACGCTGCACGCGAGGACAGAGAGGGCACAACTTCTCTGAGGGGACTTTCAGAAACTCTTTCCTCCGCTCGGGGAGGCAGGGCCGGAATCAGAGCAGGACCCACCCGCTCCCACCGCCCTCCGCAGCATCCTCCGCCCGCCTCCCGCATCCCTGCATCCCTCGCTGCGGAGCCGGCTCCGGGCACCTCCCGCATCGCTCCCGCCGGAGCCGGCACCGGGCATCCCCCGCATCCCTCCATCCCTCACCGGAGCCAGCACTGGGCACCTCCCGCATCCCTCCATCCCTCACCGGGGCCGGCTCCGGGCACCTCCCGCATCCCTCCCGCCGGAGCCGACACCGGCCACCCCCCGCCTCCCCGCCGGGTTCGGGACAGCCCCGCGCCGCCTCCCCGGTACCTGATAGGTGCTGAGGTCGTTATTGTGGCGCTCCTCGATGTCGCTGAGCTGCCTCTCCAGCGACTCCTTGGTGCCGCGCACCGACTCGAGCTCGATGCTCTTGGACTGGAGCTGCCGGCGGTACTCGGCGATCTCCTCCTTGGCGGAGCGGATCGCCTCCTTGTTCTGCTCGGCCACCTCGGTGAGCTTGGCGTAGCGGCACTTGAACCACTCCTCGGCCTGGTGCATGTTGTGGTCGGACTGGCACTCGAGCTGGGCGCGGATCTCCTTCAGCGCCGTCGTCAGGTCTGTCTTCAGGTAGTCCTTCCTCTCCACGGTGGCGTGGGACGCCTGCAGCTGTGCCAGCAGCTCGGCCACCTCCTCCTCGTGGTTGCCCCTGAGGAAGGCCACCTCGTCCTGCAGCGACTGCACCTTCTTGTCCAGCTCGGCGCGCATCAGCGAGGCCTCCTCCATCTCCTTGCGCAGGGCGCGGATCGTCGCCTCCGTCTCGTCGCGCAGCCGCGCCTCATCCTCGAAGCGCTCCCGCAGGCGCTGGATGTCCTCCTCGATGTGCTCCGAGTCCAGCTGGATCTGCGCCTTCTCGTGGCTCACCTGCTCCAGCGCCCCGCGCAGCTCCCGCAGCTCCTGCTCGTAGGCGTCGCTCAGCTGCGCCCGCCCGGCGTGTTTCTGCCGCAGCGCCGCCAGCTCCGCCTCGATCTCCTTGTTCTGCTGCTCCAGGTAATGCACCTTCTCGATGTAGCCGGCGAAGCGGTCGTTGAGCCCCTGCAGCTGCTCCTTCTCGTTGGAGCGGCTCAGCTTCAGCTCGGCCGCGCCGTTGAGCAGCGAGGACTGGCTCACGTCCAGGCTCTCGGCCGAGCTCAGCACCGTGGAGCCGTAGGTGGCCCGCGGGCCGCCCAGGTTGGGGCGCTTGTAGGAGGAGGACACGGTGCTGCCCGAGCCCCGCGACCACGACTGCGAGCGGAAGCCGCTGGACGGGGAGGCGCTGGCGCGGCTGTAGGTGGCCCGGGTCTCGGTCACCCGGCGGTACGAGGGGTTGCCCAGGGGCTCCATGGTGTAGCTCATGGTGGGGCGCTGGGGGCGGCGGTGCGGGGCTGCTCCGGCCGCTGCCGCCCCTTTTATAGCCCCGCCGGGCGGCTGCGGGGCGGCCCCGCACACGTGTGCGGGGGGCGGCTCCCCCCGGCC